>WAAG01059360.1:0-20463 GCA_013390105.1 Tichodroma muraria | reverse complement strand
GCTCTCTCATCCTGTCTCCAGAGCAGAGGTGCTTCCAGCCCTAATGCTAATTCCATTGCTGTGCTCTGGGCTGTAGCTCTTCATTTTTGTTAAAAGGAGTGAGTGAGCTGCTCTTTTCTCCCTTGGAGGAGGTCTCTCTTGCTGTTCTGTTCATGTGGTGGCTGAGGTGTTGCAGAAGAGGAACTCGAAAGCAAGTTTCTGTTCTGCTCTCCACCACTGCTCTGGTACCGATCTGTCTGTTTTCTTCAGTTTCCAAATCCTGAGTTCAGTTTGGTTTCTCAGGGCAGTGGAACTTGGACAAGTATTCCCTGTTTGGCTCTGTCCTGGTCCCCTTCCTAACAATGCTCCAACTTGCCAGCCAGTTTGATCAAAATTTGATGAGTAGAGATATTAACTGATGTGAAAAAAATCAGTTGAACAGCTGAGAGTTCCTAATGATGCCATTTAGTGAGAGGGAAACTGGTTAGTTCTGTGCTGATGAGATCTCTGGCACATCCCCAGGAGCTCTGGCTCTGGACATAACCATGGAGAAAGCCAAGGTTTGCCAGTTTGTCTGATGGGCCTTTTAGATCTTTATTTTTGTTTGGATAAGCTTGAGTGGAAAAAATTAGACAACCTTTTATACGTCTCACAGTTGTGAAAAACAAAATCCTGTTGTTTAACCCCTTGTTCCCCAAAGCATTGTGATTTTTGAAGGGGACATCAATAGGAGACAGGCTCAGTACCTCAGGGAAAATTTAAAAAACTAAATACCTTTATACAATTTTAAAAATGCTTCTTTTTTCCTCCCCTCTTGCTTTCCAAAAGCTGATTTTGATAACCAGTAGTCTTTAAAAGCAGGCTGAAATTGAGCAACCAAAATCATAGTCACAGCAGAAAAGTCTTAACTTGAATTTCCTTGGGGCAAAATGCCATTTCTTAGCTGACCTTGGCTTGTCTGTTGTTATTGGGGTAGTCTGAGCTTTTTTTCTGGTTAGAATGTATGCTTCAGGAAATGGCCAGTGCTTCTACATATTCTTAGTAAAAACTTATGTTGGTTTTTTTTGTAATAAGTATTTTTTTAGGTATTTCTTTGGTAGCTGTTATCATCATCGCTTACACAGAGACTACTACACAGATACTATCAACGTGTGTCAGCAAATGCATCTTGCACAACAGGAACCAACACTCCTGTTCCACAGCCCTAATTTCTGACAGATGTTTCTTACCTCAGTAAATGGTCTAATCTGATTGGCATTACTTAAAACAGATTACTTTACATAAATGCTACTCAGATACCTACTTGATGAGCAGTGTTTATAAAATGTTGTAAATACTTAATATTAAGTATACTGGAGATGTATTTATTTCCCAAGTTTGTTTTTTTACTTTGTGTCTTGTCTGCTGCTCTATCCCTGCCTGCCTTCCCTGAAACTTGGAATTTTGGGGTTTCTGAATATCTCCAGAACATAAATTGTATGGGGTTTTTTTTGTTTGTTTGTTTATTTTTTATTTTTTTACTGGATCTTTGTTGNTTTTTGGGTTTTTTTTTGTGCAGGAAAAGATTATCATGTTATTTGAAAGAGAATGAGCATATGTCTACTGTGTCCTTCTTACAATAACAGATATTACGTATTTTTTTAAAAAGCATCAAGGAAGCCCTTGGTTTAAGTGCAAAAATACATAGAGTGTAAAATGCTGTATAGCTTCTAAAATTGAATTTAAAAAATTCTCATGCTATGAAATACTTAGTTTTCACCTTCATTTTGTAGTCTAATACAAAAACAAGAGGTATGTCCTTGAGAAGAATGAATATAATACTGGTATTATACGAGCAGGCAGTATCTCTTGACACTTGGATTGATAATCTGTATTAGTCTCATCTGTTAAAACTGCAAATACAGAGAGTTCCACACATTCTGTTTATTAGAACTCTCCTTGGCAATGCACTTACCAGTTGATATTTAAAGGGTTTTGTTTTCATAAATAAAATTTAATTTAGACCTTCCCCTTTTTACTTCTTGGTAGTTTTTCATATGCTTTTCTGGAAAATATTTTCTTTTTATGGAAGAAACACATCTTTTAAAATACATTTTACACCCTAAAGCACAGATCAAACCAACTTAAGGAAAACTGAAGAAGTATCTGCAGTTTCCTTTTCCTAAGGAAACGAGTCTGACTTGCTCAAGGTCACCAGGGAAGCCTGTGGCAGAGCTGGATGTGTAAAAGCAGCTTTCCTGCCCTGCCAGCTGCAGCGGGAACCAGAGAGGCACTGAGACGGTCTGTGCCCCTTCTGTACCCACACAGCTACAATAATTGGGGGTTTAAATATTACTGTAGCATGTTTTGCTTTGTTATTGAAGGTAAATATAATCGACCTTGTCACTAGAAGTGTTTGTCTGTCTGTGTAGCACTGAGGGGCTTGGAAAACTTTGTGGGGGGAGGAAGGCACCCAGGCATGTCTTCAGTTCCCTTTGGCTTTCTTCAGCCCCAGAAAGAGCTTTGTGCCTGAGCAGTGATGCAGAACATCTGATGGGCCTGGTTGTGGCCTAATCTCTCTCTCTCTTTTTTTTTTCTTTTCAGTGAATATTTTTTCTCATTTAAATAGAGAAGCAGACAATACTTAAATTATTTTAAAGCAGTTGCGGCTTCCTTTTTTTTTTTTTTTTTNNNNGGCTTCTTTTTTTTTTTTTTTTTTATCAAGAATTTGGACATACGCCACTAATTCTGCAAGGCCAGTCAGTATATTGAGAAATGAGATGGCAGTAAAGAATGGTAATTAAACATATGCTGTAGACGAGTGCATGCTGCTACAAGTAGGCAGATAGGTTAAGTTGAAGGCTGCTGGCTTTAGATTAATTCCCTTTTGGTTCTAGTCTTGGATAAGCCTTACGCCTTACTGCTGAGGGCTGGGAGTGAGAAGAGATTACCGTGGAATATATAAAGAGCTTTAATGATAAGTGTGAGTCTTGTTCCTGTTGATTGTAATACGTATTCTAGCTGAATCAGTTATTTATAATTTTTGTGAAATACTTTGCTGTGAGTAAAACGCATATATGCTTTATTTCCATATACACATTCTGCCTGGATGTGTGATTATTATAAACATAGGCTTTTGCAGTGTTTATACTCACCATTAAAAAAAAAAACAAAACTATTTGTAAGCAGTTTTGATGTTAGGTGCTGCAGAGTTAAGAAACAAAGGCCATTATCCATCCAGGGTGAATATTTGAGGTGACCTTTGCCTTCTGATGAGAAGTCAGTAAAGAAACCCCGGGTTTAGAGGGGGCTGGATGTGGCACTGAGTAAGGACTGGCGTGGGCTGCTGATATTCATGCTTTAGGGCAAAGCACCACTGCCGGGGTTCTTCCCTCCATGATCTCTTGGAGTGAGGCAAGTGCTGATGAGCGTGTGACCCCAATTCCTGCTGAAGTTTGGGGAAGTTCTCCAGCGCTTATAGGGAAGTTCCCGTGCGCTTAGAGGGAAGTTTTGCGCTTTTAGGATGCCCGGCGCTTGTGTCGGTAAGCGGATACAGCAAATGTGTAAAAGCGATGGCAAATCGCCGGTGCGGCAGGAGAAGGGGCGGTGCGGGGCAGCCGGGAACATCAGCGGCGGCGAAGCGAGGCCGGTGCGCAGCCGGGCCGAGCAGCATTTCCAGCGCTCTGTCATTGCGCGGAGAGTGAACCGGAGACTGCCGGGCGCGGGCAGCAGACGGGGATTAGCATATTAATGGCAGCCGGGTAATCGCCTCCCGCCCCTGCCCGCCCTCCTCCGCAGGGCTCACTCCGCCTCGGCACCGCTCCCGGGGAGGAGGAGGACGAGGACGAGGAGGTGGATGATGCTCCGGGGCGGGGGGAGATGAGGCAGCGGCGCGGCTTCCCCGCTGCGGAGCGCGCTGGAGCCCCGGGCGGGCCGGGGGACCGCGCTCCCCCCGCAGCCAGGTGAAGCCGCACCGCCCCGGGGAGGGCCGGGGCTCCCTCCTCTCCCCGGGATCCGGCACGTCCAGGCGGCTCCAGCCTCCCCCCGCAGGAGCCCGGAGCGCTCAATCGGGACATTGTGTGCCGGAGCTGGCCGGCATCGAGCTCTGTGTATGTGGCTGCTGGAGGTGGCCGGGCAGCAGCCCCCGAGGCGGGCAGGTGCTGGCTGCATGGAGAAAAGCGGCTGCAGCCCATTCCCTATGTGCTGGGCTAAAGGTACTCCGACTTTTTATTTATATATATGCGTGTATATGTATATATATATTTCCCTCTCCCTCTTAATTTAACGTTTTACCACCTGTGGTTCTATGGGGTTTTTCCTATCAAAGCCAAGCTAGAAAATAAAATATTCTGGTCATGCGCTCGCAGTGCGGAGCTGCCCCTCCGCAGGAGATGCTTCACCTGACAGCTGGGATGCTTAGGGATTTTTTTTTTTCTCCCTCTCCCTTTAAGAATGATTTGAAATGAAAAGTGCGTTTGAGCTGTTTGGTTTGTACTTGCACTGATGTGAAGATCTGACGGCTTTGTTTGTGATCTTTGTATGTTTGAAGCCACTGCGAGGGTCATTCTTTCACTCATCTTTTAGAAGAAGTAGTTTTTAAGTGACTGATCCTGATCGTAGGGAGCGTTTACAGTGGAAGACTCACATCTTCTTACTTGATATCTCTGAATTTGCCACCCCTATTATTCACCCCCAAGCAGAGACAATAAGTAGCCACAGAGCATGAATTTATTTCAATGAGAGGGTTGGACTTGAAATTAAGGCTTAACAATAGTTAGATGGACATGAGAAAGTAATTCACGTGATAATCTTAATTTGCACCCCAAGACATTAATATTTACCATATTATCATCTGGGCGTTATTTGTATATTGAAGTTGTGGATGTGAGTGTACAGGGATTAAGATCAAAATTCTGTTAGTAGCCAAAGAATCAAATCTTCCTTAGATGGAAAACAACTGTAAAAAGTTGAGTGTTGCTGGTTGTAAGCATAACTTTCCTCGTGCTTGCTTTCATTTCAATGTACTTTCTTTTTTGGAAGAGAAACTGGCAGTGAAGTATTGCATCACCATGATCTTGGATCACGGACAGCCAGTTACTTCAGAAGTTCAGGGCAAACGTATCTGAAGTAAGGATTTGATAGGCATAGCTGCTGATTACTTGTCTTGAAAATAACAACGTTAAATTTATTTACAGTTTTTTATTGTCTGGTGATTAGGAGGACACACGAATAAGCATTTAACACTGTCTTTGTCTTGCCTGCTTTCTGCACCTTTCAGAAATATTCAGGCTAAACTAGTCTTTGCCACACATTGACATATTATAGTAGCACATAGAGTAGAAACGACTTAGAAATGGGAGAAGTTGGAACACCACACCCTGGTTTCATGAACTGCAGAACCTGTCAGCTCACTGGAGAATAATAGTTAGTAAACAATGAGTAACGGTAGCTGGAAACAAAGCTAAAACACTGTCCTTTGCTTTTAGTAAAACTTGTTTACCGTGAAGGGGTAACAGCAATGCCAGATCTACAGGTCATAAATTGGATAACAAAAGTATTAGATGAAATTGGGATTAATTTTCTTAGACTATTGTGAAGGCTGGGATGAAGGTACCTCCCAGAAAGTAACTTTTAAAAGTAGGGGAGAAGAATCTTCTGAAAACAAGAGCAAGTTTTTGCCATCTGCTGTTCAGGCTGGTTAGTATTGAGTTTCTCCCCCCTCCTCCAGTTCCAGAGGATGCCCCCAGCAGGGCTGGAGATAGCTGCATCGGGCCATGATAAAAAGTATTGATTCCCCACCCACCCATTCCAGCAACTAAGATGAATGAAAAATGATCCCACCTCTTCCTCTGGTTGCCTGTGTTTGCAGAACATAACTTAGGGAGGATTGCTTGTCTACCCCCTCTGCCCCAAAATATGGAGAGCAGCCCTGTAATCTCTTGGTATTCCTGTTGGGGGGAGAAGGGGACACCAGGAGTTGCATAAGAGGACAAAGGCACCAGAATCTTCACAGCTGCCAGTTGTGAGGATTTCTGGAAAAAGCTTCATCGCAGCCTCCCAAAAAAATAGGACAGATGAGAAATAGCTTGAGCTATATTTGTCATTGAATGGTGGCCATGCCTTAGTCGATGATTACTTTGTGTACTGTTCACCAGCTTAACCTTAGGGAAATGAGACGGATCTGGCCTACTTTGATAAGGGCTGTGAGATATCTGCAGTCCAAGAAAGGTAATATATTAATGAGAGAACCATTTAGTTCTGATGTCTTTATTCTGGCTCTCTGGTTTGTCTGTTAAAGCTTCAGGTTACCTGTAACAAAAACTGATAAAACTTAAGTATTTTATAATGTCTTAAAACGGGATCTTGATGTGTATGTTTTATTATCCATAACTTCTTTCTAAGTGCTCTGTTCTCTTTTGAATGGGACAGATTAAGCTTTCATTGTACCAGGTGTGATCTCAGCAAATGTTTGTTCTTTGAAAATGCTTTGAAATATTTCAGTGAGTCTGTGTTCATACAGAGCTTCCACTTTTTTTTAGCATTCTTAAATCTGAAATCGTCAAATCTTCTTAGTGGTAGCGTGGGATGACCTAATTGCAGCCAATTCTGTGTCTCTGTCTGTAGGACTGCAACAGAGAATAAGATATATGCTTGCTTTAGAAAGTATTTGTGTAAGTCTGTGTTGTTGCTTTTTTGCCTCCTCTTCACATCTAAATCTAATCTAAGTAATGTTATTGAATGGAATAATTTAGTCTGAATCTGCACACCCCAGATATGAGGGTATTCTGATGGATGAATGAAGAGAAAGTGTGTATTTTGTTGCTGACATATTTCTTCTCAGTAAGTCTGTATTACTTTAGTCGGGATAAGAATAAGACAATTTTTGGCTGCTTCCTCCCTCCCATTAAGTAATTTGAAACTTAAAATGTCAGGTCTTGTGTACTAATCATCCTGAAGCTCAGTTACAACTTCGGGGGATTCTGGAGTGGGTGTCTTGATTCCTGAGCAGTCACCACTCCTTTCCCAGCTAAGTGCTGAAACTTTGTGTTGGTAACATACAGGGATGTTTCCTTTCTTCCTGTAATAGCAGACTAGAAAGTAGTCATGGATCGTTAAAGACTTTTCACTAGCATCTCTGAACTTTGTTTAGATCGTTAATAATATAATGTAGTGCACTTTGACTTAGATACTTTTGCTGGTGAACCTTTTTCTTGTGTTTCCTGTGAATTCCTGCCATTTTAACCTTACACAATAACTATGAAAGCAGTGTAAATGTGACAGCCGTGAGTAGTTGGGTAGTTCTGCTATAGGTCTGTGAATTGTCCATCCCAAGGAGAGGAAGTTTCTTGAATATCTTCCATGTGAAGAGCTCTGTTTAGTCATTTGTGAACAATTAATCGATGTAGTTCAGCGTATGCTATGTGAGTTGTTAATGCAGGGTGATCACAGTCCTTGAACTCAGCCCTTCAGAGTAACATGGAAAGTCTATACTGGCTTAATATAATGAAGGCAAATTCAGTCAGAAACCTTGTCTTGATTAAAACAAATTTTTTTAACAAAATTAACCTGTGTTGTGAAATGTATTTAATCTACTGGGAAAGGGTTTGGCCCTATCACAAATGTTGCAATCTATTTTTAAAGAGAGAAGCAGTTCCAAGTTAAATGTTGTGGGTTTGTTTTTTTTGGGGGGGTGAATTGGGCTGATTCAGGGGTTATGTTCAGGTGGTATCTGCTTGTCATGTGTTGAATATAAACAAGACAGTTGGATGCATAAGAGAAGAGTTCAGAGTTGTTTCTCCTTCAACTCCATGTCATAAATCTCTGCTGTTTTGCTAACAGAGTGATAACTTTCAGTCCAACAGGCCCTTAGGTGTTTAGGTGTTAGGTGATCACTAAGAGGGACACAGTCATAGAAAATGAAGCAAGGGAAATTGCTGATACTATGAAGGATTATTTACCTACAGGCAGGTAAATAATCTCTAAAGCAAGATATTGTGCTCCTTTGACACTGTATATGTAACATGGAAATATAATTGTTCTTGTGTATCAGAAAGGAAAAAAGCCATTCTGTTTGTATGAGTGTTCTGCTGCATCTTCTCAGTGAGCTTCAGGTGAAGTGAGTGGAAGGAAGCTGCTCTTGCATTTTTTAATTGATCTATAGATGTAGCTTTGGAGTGACATTAGGTGCTTTTCCTTGGTGTGTGAAGGCATTACAGCTGGAAAAAGTCTGGTCTGTCATTTGGTCATTTGGCAGTCTGTTGTTGACTACATGGGCTGCGTTGGCCATTTCCTTCTGAATGGTAATCTTGTCTAAACTTTTGTTAAACTTAATAATAATTTTGTAGCTCCTTGAGTTATGAGACTTGCAAACCATGAAAAGAATCTCTTCAATTCCTGGTTTTTTGTTTTTTTTTTTTTTTTAGGTTTTTGTAGAGAGAAGGAAAATAACGTTAATCTCATTAAACCACTAATTTTCAAAGGCAGTTGACAAAAGTTTGTAGAATCACAGAATGGTTTGGGCTGGAAGGGACCTTAAAGATCATCTGTATAGTTCCAGCTCCCCTGCCATGGGCAGAGACACCTTCCACTAGATTGGTTTGCTTAGAGTATCATATTCCTGATATGCCTGTATATATTTAAAGGTGGAAAAATAATCTGGAAAAGCAAGGGGAGTTCTCCCCTTCAGTGTTACAGCATAGTGTGTTGTAGCTCAATATTCTTAAAAATACAGGAACTATGCAGCTCCAGGAGTCTGCTGCATTCCCACTGGGGTGATTGTTCCATATTTAAAGATGACTGGAATGGAAGATGGAGCTTGAGATATTTTTACAAGAAAGGAAAGTGATTGTTTTAAGGGCTGGGGGAGCATTTGGCGATCCCTGGGTAATGGAGATGTGTGATCTTATCAATTGTAGCATCTGGTAATGAGCCAATGAACCAGCTTGGATTTAAATTCTGAACTGCCTGGAAAAAACCTAAAACTTCAGTAAGGAAAACAAAATGTTTCAAATATTCTTTTAAAATAGAAAATAGGCCTAAGAGCAAAGCGTGGAAGTTGGCACCCAAGTGATTGTTTAATTGTTGGAAATGATACATTAAGCAGAAAAGTTAACCAGGAGTTTATAACTCTAATCGCTTTCTTACTCGGTTTATATTTGAAATTTCTTTATCACATTGTATGTTTCTGTATATTTATTTTCTGTATATAAAATACATCTACAGAAGTGCGTAATTTGCCCTGTTAGCCTGGCAACAGTTGCAGTACTTCAACATTAGATACCGAAGATGATCTCTTACCTGTTTTTTGTATTTTTAGCAAATGCAATTCGTTGGGCAGTGTCTCTTTTGGAAGCTTTTATTGGTAGGACTATGGTATTGAAATTAGCTTTTGTGACTGGTGTTATATTTGTAAGAAATGTATTAGGTTTTCTCAGTCCTTCACTTGCTGTAGCGTTGCTGAAATAAAATAATTGCAAATTCATGTCTTGTAAAAATTTTGATGTGCCAGCAAAGAGTATGTACTTTTCATTAATTGTCTGGGAAAAAACCCTCACTAGTATTCCTAAATTCATGACCTGATACAGATTTGTTCATGGAATTATTAAAAACTGGAGACATTATAGATTAATATACACTATAACAATATAGTAGGGAAGCCTGTACAAGCTACTGAATTCTATAACCCAGCACAACAAACAAATGCTAGACATAAGGAAATATCTTTGTAAATTTCACATTAAAAGAAGCTTAACTTTTACAGGACATCGTAAATGTATTTGATTAGAGGAGTTACAAAAATGTATCATTCATGAAGATTTTATCATCATGCAAAAGCAATGAGATGACTGCAGTATCTCCTGTTGAATCCATGTTGAGAACTGCCAATGCCAATTTTCCCTGATGGGTTGTCAAGGGCAGGGGTTACTGAGGTATGGAGGTAGCTGAGAGGTTGCTGAGGTATGGAGGTAACTGGTGGTTGCCTAGCACTGGGTGATTCTGTATTTATTGGCATACAGAAAGAAGGTAGGATTGTCCTGTTCTGATATTTAATGTAGCTTAGCATAGATATTAAGAAAAGCATTTCTGTGTGTATTCAATCCTGCTGAATAATTTCATTGAAAATAACCTGTAAACAAACTCCCTTTTATCATTTGTTTATTTGATAACCGAGGTTTGTTACTTTGCCAGAAGGGAGATTGCTTAATCCTTTCCCCAATCACTGTTACTGCTTTCTGAAGTAGTGTTTCTCCTGCCAATCATTTCAGATCCTAACAGCAAGCACTAGGGGTCTGTGCTTTCTATTTAAATTGGAATCTGTAAATGAAGTATTGTCCCTTGCTTTACCAAGGAGATGTCTAAGGAACAACAGCTTTTTCCATGGCCTTGGTCTCCTCATCTTGAATACATACAGGAGTAAAACCAGTGTGTGCTTCAGTTCTGCCGAGACTTGGGACAGCAGCTCACAGCAACTGAGCACTTCAGTGATGCCCTGTGCAGAGTCACATCAACAGGGGATGAGTGTAGTGAACTGAAGTGTGGCATTTTGAGACTGAAAGCTGAACTTATTACTTCAGTTGGGTGTGCTGTAGACCTAAAAGTAAAACCAGACTTTCCTTACTTGAACAGTACCTCGATGAAGCAAAATTAATCACTTAATTGCCAGTATTTGGTCATGGATTCCCATAACGTTTGAGTTTTCTCCTTTAACATCTCCTTTAACATTTTAAAGGTCATTGAAGCAGGGAACATCTCCTTCATAAGTGATCGCAGGGTGAGTAATGGTCTGCGGTTCTGTTACATCTTTATTTCTGGGAAGGAGAGTGGGAAGGAACTGGGTGTGTTCTGTAGCTTCTTAGCTGATTTTGAAAGATAAGAGGCAATAGGATTTAAACACTTCTCACAACCTTTCTGCTAATGTGTTTGCAACTCAACAATGATCTGTTCTTGCTGGTATGGGGAGATAGTAGGAATCGTGTTCCTGAAATCTCAGTGTGTTCAGCTCAAAGGGGGTTTTGTCCCGGCTGTGTCATGATGGTTGGTCAAGATAATCTGAAGAATTGCAGCAAAGATACTTTGGAGTAGAGCAACCTTTTCAATTCAATCCTAACAAATGTTCCCCACGCAACAAATTGCATTGCCAGGTACTTGAACAACAGCTTTTTGTCCATTCAGGTGTTTGATTGCAGCAGTCTTCACTCATCCTGGCAGTATTAAGAGGTCTCTGATTTATGGTTGTATGTAGCTGTACCTGTCAAATAGGAGCATGTGTGTGCTGCAGATATCCATCCCAGCCTCTTCCCAGAGGGAAAACGCACTGCTCAGGTGACAAGGAACTGTGTATCTGTTCCCAGTTCAGGGCTGATTCCTGTGTCGTGTTTATCACAAGAGCGGCAACGAAATTAAGATTTGCACCCTGAGCTGTTCAATCAGTGTCCTCTGTCACGGAAGTGGAATGAGCACGTAGGGGTGGTGCCTGTCAGGTCAATAAGTTAATGTTTTATCCACTAACCAGGTTTAGCAGAAGGTGAACTTTTCTGCGTGTGTTTCTGAACCTAAAATTAAGGGGATTTTGTTCTGGTTATAATTGTGAGGACTTAATGCCTGGGGTTTTCTTACACAGACATGGGAGGATGCCAGAATGGTTTGGGTTGGAAGACATCTCCAAGATCATTTCATTCCAACCCCCCCAGCCATGGGCAGGGACACCTTCCACTATCCCAGGCTGCTCCAAGCCCTGTCCAACCTGGCCTTGAACGCTTCCAGGGATGGAGCATTCACAGCTTCTCTGGGCAATCTGTGCCAGGGCCTCTCCACCCTCACACCAGAGAATTTCTTCCTTGTTCCTGTTCTGTCCTTGAAATGAAAGATTTGCCCCTTCAATCTTTTGCCTTTACTTTTGTGGTTTTTATAATACATACACAAAGTATTTCATAGAGTATATAATATAAAATATTAAGTATATTATATACTGAATATACTGTATATACTGTTTTATAGCTACAGGATATGCAAGCTGAATACATGAATGCAAGACATCATCAGTTCTTCAGTAGGAAAATATCCATTGCTTTTCCTCTTTTCAGAATAATTTTGGTGTTTGTATAGGTTCTGGTTTTATGTGATACTGAACAAACTTCTTAAATTTAGTTTTCCTGGAACAAGCTCTGTGACCTGTATTGACCAGTAGTGTTGGACTTCATGTTTGAAGTACCAAATTTTCACATCTAAATATAATTTAAATATCTTTTGTCAGTCTAGAGATGCAATAAAAATGCATTTGGAAGAATGCCCTTATCTGCCACATCTCAGTTCTCTTCTCAGCTCTGGCTGTGACACATTTGTGCAGTTTAAATACAGTGTCCCACACTGATGAAAACCAAGGTGTTAGAGGAGGAACAGGAGCACTTGCTGTGGCCGTGGCTGCCAAATAATTTCTGTGATAAACCCTCCTTCAGGTAGTCTACTACTCATAATTATCCAGGTCCTTAATTGCTTATGCTGAAATCAGTCCAGAATCTCTGAAATTGTTCATTAAAATGTGAAGGGAAAATAGTTACGCTTTTTCTGTGTCCCTTCTGTTCTGGGAGGGAGCAGTGACTGTTGGAGATGGGAGTGGGAACGAGCTGAAAATGAGAATTATCTGAAATCAGGAACAAGCACACCCTGGATACTCCTGGATACACAGCAAGGTCATGTTCACAATTCCTGTTTCATCCTGTAGGAAAAGCCAGGCAAGTTAAAACACACTTAATGTTTATCCAGTAGAGAAAAGCAGTGGCAACCAGTCACTTCTGTTTAATGCAGATTTATCTCTAGTTTGCTTTCTTAATGTTAAAATCACAGTCAAGCCAAAGTAAAATAAAGCACAGTAGGAGGGTTTGGGTGTTGTAAATACCTCAGGAATAAGTAAAAAAACATCATAATGGGGGAAAAACTCTCATACTTGAAACTGACTGTAAGATGGGATCATACTTGAGTCTGTATTTATTAGTACACAGAGCTCAAAAATACAGGCTGAAGGATTTTTACGTTCAGGTGTCTCAAGTTACTTGTGTGGTTGCAATGGCTTATGCATCTTCAGGAGAATGAGAAATGAAGGCAGCTTTGAAATTAGCAGTCACAATTCTGTCTTTCTTCAGCATGGTATTGGGAAATACAGGAAAGTTTAGTATGAGCACAGTATTTGGAGATGAAATCAAGAGGGGGAGAACACCAAACCTCAACTTGAAATAGTTTTTTATGTCTGCCAAGAATAATAATTTTATTTTATGAAACAGTCACTAATGCCTCAATCCAGTGAGTATTTTCCTGTTTAGTGGTAGGAACATAAACAAGAAGTTGTGATTTTTTGCAATAATGCTACGTCTTGGGAAGTGGGAGTCATTCACTTTGCCTAATGTGGGAATTATCATGAATTTCAGTTTTGTTTCTATCTGTAGTACACGTGATGCTTCAGCCCTAGAATAATCATACAAAGCAGTAGTTAATCTATAACTTTTTGTTGGTTATTACCATAAAATTCTTGAATATTTTTTCTTCTCTTAGGACTTTCCTTGCTCTCTATATCCACTCTGCACTCACGTTATTAACGTTCCTTCAGTTTTGTTATAAATGGGAATAAAAATGTGCTGGTGTATTTCTTTTCTCTACTAGGAGAAATATGTCTCAGATCAGGCAGTAGGTAGGACGTGAGCTGTGCCCTTCTGTTCTCACAAGGACAACCTCCTGCACTGCAATAAAGTTGCTCATAAAATGTGTTCTTTGTGATTGACTGGGCAGATTTTATAGGGCCGGGTCCTTTCAGGTGCTGAATGCTTCCTCCTTCCTCATCCATGTGCCCTCAGGTATTCCAGCACTCACCACCATCAACACAACAGTGTGTTCCAATCTCCTGGAAATCCATAGGGATGGGTGTTGCTTTGCAGAATTAAGGCTCAACTGAAGAAGAAAGGTGGATCTTGAACACTTTAGGTTGTGGGTTTGTTAATTATGACCTGTATTTTCTTTGACATAGGTGGTAAAGTGTAATTTGGCACTGATTTTTTAGATAGACTATTATTTTTTGCTTTCATTTTTACTTCATGTTTTTTTTTCTCTTTCAGACCACAGAGGTGCTATTTGTTTTATCACTTTGAACTGTTTTGTTTAGCATGTAAGAGAAGATTATATAAATGTTATAGTAACTTGATTTATAAATTCAGAGCTTTCTGTCAAAACAACATGTTCACAGGCATACTCCCAGCATAATTTGTTATCTCCCTTTAATCTTAATTTTGTTGTATTGAAACAAACAAACATGGAATTTAAGTCTCTCCTGCAAGATGTCCTACAAGAATTGACAAATTCTATCCAAAATAATTTCTTTGTAAATACCTTATATTGGTATAAGTGCCTTTCAAAACATTAGGATCAATCCATATGTTTAATATATGCTGTACAGCAATATATTGTCTTTTTTAAATTAGACTCTGAAATCTAGTTTTAAATTTATGTCTTACATCTGGAAAATGAGGAAAAAAATTTTAGCTTTTTTTTCTGGACATTTGTCCAGTTTATAAAAGCAACAACTCTGATTTTAGGTTGGTTTTTTAATATCAGATATTGCAGGTGACAGAACTAAACAATGAAGGCAGACACACCAGGGAAATATTTTATCTTTTTTCAAGTCCTGTCCTTTTAAATGCTATGGCTGAATTGCAATACACAAGGGAAAATGAATAAGAGATTTTTAAATAAATTACCTTGTATATCATAAAAGTGAAGTAAATACAAACTGAACCAGGGTTGTGTTTAGTTTTGGTATTAGTTGTCTACGACTCCAAAATCTTTATGCTCTGAGTTTCTTTCAAATTAATTAAATTAATTAATTTTAAATTAATTAAAACAGTGAAGAATCTTGAGTTGTCTAGGTTAAAAAAAATTAAAAAAGAAAAAAAAAAAAAGGAGCATGCACTAGTGTTGAGAAAAGTCCTCCACATTTTGAGTTGGCCCCAGCAACCTCAATTCTAATGAGGAAGTCTTGAAAGGAATGGAGCTTTTTGACCTTGAGCGTGGTACGAAATCGTGAAAATGAGTGGGGAAATGGGTGGGGTGGGTTGTGCTGCTGCTTCTGCAGTGGAGAAACCGCCAGGATCTGTTCCTGGAGGGTTTTTTTCTTACAGCTTCACCCTTTCTGTGCCTATCTCACTTATGCTCTAAGTGTCACAGTCTCTGCAGCTCAAGTTCTTGCTGTGAAAAATACATTTTTCACAAAGAAGGGTGGAACAGGGATGTTTTCAGTTTCTGTTAACTGACATCTTAAATAAGGAATTAGCGTTGCCCATTAATGAATCAGAATTTGCTCTTAAAACTTTTTAAATGTGTAGCATTGCAATAGGTGGGATATAGCAGCTTGGGGCTGTTTGTTTAGGGGCTTAATCTTTATTTATTTTTTTAAAAAATTATTTATTTATTTTGCCTAAAGGGGTCGAGTAAACCATGAAGTCTCATCAAGTATGCTGTTCTGTATGCTTCTTTGTATTAGCAAAGTATTCTTCTGTTCACCTCTTTAAGTGAGAAAACTAATTTCCTTCTGGAGCGTGAAAATCATTTGCAGCTCATTTCTTCAGAGCAAATCGTATTAACTCTTAATGTCTCAGATTTTCCTCTGAGTCGTGTTCTCTTTGACAGAAGAACATAACTGCATTTTAAGTGAGCTTTTCTTGTCGAATTCCTGTCAGCCATGAAACTCACTTGCTCAGTGAAATATTCTGCAGCTGATTAAAATGTAATGAAATCATGTTTCTGACAAATGCTGAGCATCTTTAAAGACCATACTTTGACATTTGCAAAATAATGGGAAATAATTAGAGGTTAGTTGTGCTTATGCTGCCATTGACTGTGCCAGGCATATCTCAAATTAACCTTTTCCTTTACATTTCATTGTAGTTACTTGTTCTGTCGTGTTCAATTGGTCTCTGGCCAAAAAGAAGCACCTCATTACCTGTTAAAAGTTCCTATCACCTCTTTAAATTCCAGTGCCTGGCTGGAGACCTGTGGATGGTGCCATGATAGTCAGTGACCAGCTATTTTGTTGATTTTGGTGCAAATTAAAGGTGCTCATCAGCTTCCTTGTATCAGATGCAAACAAGCCTTACTTGTCTATCCTGTTCCTGGAGAATTCCATCAACTTCTGCCCCTTTTAAAGATTCCTGGTCTTCTTATTCACATCTGTCCATTTAGTTGGTCGAACTTCTTTGGGTACCAGCTAAGAGTTGATAAATGGCTTTAAAGATAGAGGAAAAAGAGAAGGTTGAAGTTGAAAATTACACTTGAATTTGTAATACTGGTATTTTCACCAAATTATTTTTGCCTTCTTTAATCATTGCAACGGAATAGTTGTTCGTCTCCTACCTGTTCTCTGCCCCCCCTTTGTCTTTCCTCTTCACCTCCATCTTGACCAGGTATTGAAAATCAGTAAATGTTATTTAATAGTTTAGCAGCAGAGGCTTAGAAGTGTCAGTTTTAGACTGTGAACCCCAAGAAAAAGTAAACCCCTACCAAAACCAGAAAAAAATAAGCCTGGACTGATTTATCCTGTCTTAATGTGTAAAAACAACTCAAAAATCATTTATGCAGCAGTAGCAGGAGGACTCAGAGGGAAGCAAGGGCTCCATGGTTGGGAAGACTGGATGAGGAAATGCTTGGCAGGGAGGAAAGGGGTAGCAAGTTCTGCAGCTTTGGCAGCAGCAAGGGCAAATTATTAAGTTGGTGAAGCAGCCTCTGGTGACAACTTACTTGCCTTTGAAAAATTAACTCAAACCTCTGTACAAATACATTCTTCAGAAATGATCATATATCAGTTTCGTAGCTTCTAACACAGGCGTGTCTGAGAAACCAGATAAATTCCTTTAATGATATTTGGATGTTAAACTATACATGAGAACTTAAACTATGTGCAAGAAAGTATTTGTCAAAAAAACTTGAAAAATGTGACCTGAGTGATGGGACATCTTTAATTTTCTTGGATTTTTTGGGGGTTTTCTTAAACATACTTATATGAACCTTTTAAAGGATCAGAATATACAGTGTAGGCTTTTTGGATGTGTTCACAGATGGGCTTTTTTTATAGATTTATAAAAAAAACAGTTTATTTTTCCGATTTGTTCTATAATAAAAATGTTATTTGACTTCTTTTAGTTTTCTGACTTGATGTCGGGCTTTTTGAAAATCATCATCTTGCACCGACATCTATTGACTTGATAAATGCAGAATGAGAAAGCCGCCAAAGCTGTGTATCTGTATTTTCATCTGAACTTTTTGGAAGCCCCAAGGGTTATATTTGACCTTTGGAACAAGTCCAGGCAAGGCCACTAAATTGATCATGGGGCTGGAGCACCTCGTCTGTGGAGACAGAGAGAGTTGGGGCTGTTCAGCCTGGAGAAGACTCTAAGAAGACCTTGGAGCCCCTTCCAGTGCCTAAAGGGGCTCCAGGGGAGTTGGAGAGAGACTTACGACAAGGGCCTGGGGTGGCAGGAAGAGGAGGAATCACATTAAGATGAAAGGCAGGAGGTTTAGATTAGATACTAAGAAGAAATTCTTCCCTGTGAGGGTGGTGAGGCCCTGGCACGGGTTGCCCAGAGAGGTTGTGGATGTCCCAGCCCTGGGAGTGTTCAAGGCCAGCCTGGACAGGGCTTGGAGGAACCTGGGATAGTTGAAGCTGTCCCTGCCCACGGCAGGGGTTGAAGTGAGATGATCTTGAAGGTCCCTTCCAACCCAAACCATTCCATAATTGTGTATTTCAGCTTCAATAGCAGAAGCAAAACGTGAAGCCTTTATGAGTTTTCTTAGTGTAAAAAAATTTATCCCATCAGTGATTCAGTCTCTTTGGACAGCATCTCCTACTTGTGACTCTCTCAGGAGACTGTGTGAGCATGACTGTTGTTTACATCCTGTCCTTATGTTTCTTCAGTATCCACTGCATTAGAGACTTTTAGAGAATCTTTTAATACCAGTTTATCCATCCTCGTGGATCTTGTAAATACTGATCAAGCTCTCGTGTGTAGTCCTGCCTTTTTTAGGTTCCCTTCACAAGGTTCCAACTCTGCCCCTTCATTATTTTAGTTGTACTTCTCTGGACTTTTGGACAGTGCAGAAGATGTTCTGGAAATTCCATTGACTTTTTTGTTGAACCTTGGGGCTAAAATAGAAAAACTTAATCCATAATTCTCTGCTGGCAAGGGGTTGTGTGATGCTGAAGACACTCACCCCTTACCTTTAGTAAGCATTGACAGAACCTCTTCCAAGTCACAAAGATCCCAAAGACCCATTTTCAGGTTAAATTAGCAATCTGATGAAATACTGTATTTTTTGTTTGGAATATTTAATACTTTTATCTGTTTGTGCAGTTTTTCCTAATGCTAGCTCCTGTTCAGTTTATGTAGGGATGTGTTTCTAAGTACTTCTGACCTAGGTACCTCTGACTTGCTGCATGTTTGTGGTGTGGAAGGTGTATTCAATATTCAGGTTTTGTGCAGAAATATTTCCATACATGAAGGAGATTGTTCTTCTGTTTACTCTCTAGCTACTCTGAATGATTTATTTTAGAATAAATTCAAGCATATTAAGAACACAAGATTGCAAATATGTAAGAGCTCTGCTTAGGTATTGTGAAGCTCATGTGCAAAGGTATTATAATTACCAGATCCTTTTGGATTGTGGTCTCAGGCCCAGTCAATTCAGCATTTAAAACCTGCATGTGTTTAAGTGCATCCCCCCTCTCCAATTAATATTCCTGTATAATCTAATAGAGACTTGAAAGAGGATGGATTGATAGCTCTGTGTGTGGTGTTGGCTTATGGAGGTGTCTTGTTTGTGTAACACCAACTTAATTTATTACCACCTGCTGTTTCTGCAAATGGTGAGATTGTCGCACACAAATTGCATATTTCATCACTGTGATGGTAGGAATTGATTTATTGTTTCCAGGGAAATAATTGAATAGAAGAAAAATGCACTATAAAGTAAGTTGCATCTTCATGAGCTTCTTAATGCCTGTCCACAATCAAATATATTCTAAAACGGTGCAGTAAATTCTTGTGGGGCTAGCAAAACCTGCTGACTTGATGCCTTCAGGTTTGCCTGAATTTCTGAACCATGAAGATGTTAAACCAGTCACCCCATCTCCTTTGCTACCCTGCCATGATGAGGATACGCTGATGCTGGTGGTTTGGGACCTCAGTCCTGGCGACCCTGTGCTCGTGTCTGTTCTAATTCACCATGGATGGGCTGTCACAGAACCTGCGAAGACTCAATTTTACTTCTGTTTTTGAAACGTGTAGCAGTTGAATTAGATATTTCTGATATTTCTGGCTCCATTCCCTGTTGTTTGAAATTAGATAACTACCAGTAAGAAATACCTGGGTTATCTTAGGTGGGATGAGATGGACTACATGGAACAACACAAACAGATGCTTTAGTGGAAGAGGCTGATTTGGGTTTTAGCACAGGCTGTGTTGCATTTATGGCTCGTGTGCTGCAAAGTGTGATGAGATTTTGACCCAGGATGTCTCCTGTCAGGGCAGGTTGGAGTGGAGATGAAAATAGTGCCACATATACCGTGATTGATTATTCTTGGGGTGTTCCTGCAGGATTCCTTCCACAATTGGAAGTGACAAAACTGATGAAGCTTAATTGTACTGAAGCTTGTCTTGCTTTAGGGGATTGAATCCACCTCTTCCAGGTTCCAATTAATTTTTCTACCACAGACCCAATATTTTATCCTTTTAAGTACTGAATTCCACTTCCAGAGAACTCTCTTGAAGGAAGCCCTAAATTAAATGTATTTTGACTGATTAATACCAGTTGGAATGGCTTTCTTCTCCTGGTTTAAAAACTTCAGGAAGTAGTGTCTCAGTTGGAAGTAGAATGGTCTAATTGCAGCTGTTACCTTTTTCAGCTCGGAAGTTTTAACCCTTTTGGTCATTTGTGTCTCATGAAAAGCCAAAGTTTTAGTTGATCCAACATACATATTGGAGATGGTTCTAGGAAAAATTAATTAGATTTTCCAACATTAGATCTTTGGTAAGCCGTTGTCTGACTCCTCTCTGTTTACTGCACGTTGAGGAAACCCCCAAAACACACATTCTTGAACCCACTTTATATTGTAATCGAGTTACTTAAGTGAGAGCTTTCCCTTAAAATTGTGAATTCCTCATTTCTCAGTACAGTGTAAATGCCAAACTTCAAGACCTCTAGTATATAAGACATGTTTAATTAATCTAAACTCAAGGAAGGTTCAGTAGCTCTGTGTTAGTAGTTTGAAGGTAAAAGACTGAAAAATGCTTTGTTGGAGGCCAAGGGTGTTTGCTTGGATGATGCCAATTTTCAGAGCTTTTCAGTGTTGATGGTTCTATTCAGAGATTTAATGATATATTCACTGGAAAACTCCACAAGAAACCTCTCAGCTTCACCGGGATTAAAAAGAGCAAAAACATTGAATGCCCTTCCCATTAGCTGTGCGATGCA
>WAAG01059358.1:2731-36741 GCA_013390105.1 Tichodroma muraria | reverse complement strand
GTGCTGTATTTGCACATCAGGAGGGGGATGTAACTGCAGGTTATCTGCACCTTCTTAGCTGTGGGCACCAAGGTGAGTTACCTGCCCCAGTGAGAACAGGGCAGAAACCTGGGATTCATGCTTCTTTACTCCTTGTTTACCAGGCTAGGTCCTGGATAGCACAGGTAGCTCATTTCATTTCTGAGAGCTGAGTTATGGTAACCCCACATACAATTGCTCACTCATCTGAGCAGGGAGAGGATGTGTGAAGAGGGGATTGGGAAATATGGCCTGATGACAACCCCAAGTGAACAGAACTCTCCTGCTTCATATCTCAGTGTGAGGCACATGGGTTTCTGTGTTCACCTTTATGATCTGTGTCAGCCCTCCAGCCAGCCAAGCACTCATTCCATGGCCTTCCCGGTGAAGATCAACATGAATTGTGTTTCCCATTGCTGGTACTCAGTCCAATAATGAAAAAGCACCTCTTGTAAAAAAGTCTGCTGTCAGGACTCAAAATGGTGGGGTTTTTTTTGTCCTACTCTTAGAGGCTTCAGCAAACACTCGACAAAACAATGCAGGTCTTTCACCTCTTGCCTGTCTGGGGATTTCATTTTTCCTGTTAATGTCAGAGGCTCTATGAAATTGCAGATGAGATCAAGCTCTGCTTTCCTTCCTGGATTCTTGGTTGCCCTTTGGTGGAGCTTACAGAGACTGTGTCTAAATGACAGGATGTTTCAAAATTTTATTTGCTTAGTTGTTGTTTTTTTTTGGGGAGGGGTATTTTGTATATTTACCAAGCCACCTTCAAGCAGTTGCAAACTTGGACAGTTTCCACTCATTGGAGCAGAGGGGAAAGCATGCTAGTACATAACATTGAGATTTGGGGGACATTCACAGCCTTTCCTGTATTTGAAGTAGTTCACTCAGACAACTCCAGCAAAATAAAACTTCCCCTTGCACCAGACTCAACCCTGTTTTCATGTCAGTTCTGTACTTAAGATTTCTTGTGGGTAGACACAGGGAGGCGCCAAGAAGGCCATCTTGTGTAGGGCATAAACCAAAAGAAGCACAAAAGAAGCTGTAAGGGATTATTTACTTGGGAGTTTTAGTTCAAATGTGATCTTGGTCACACAAAGAACCTGTGGTTCAGATGGTCACTGTATATTCACTTCTCAAGTCTCAGCACAGAGCCCAGGTTGTTAGGTGCTTGCCTGGAGAAACCCAGGCTTTGCTGATTTAGCTCTGAGCAATGGCCATGCTGGAGCACGAACAATTGTGAGAGACACAACAATGCAGGTAGGAAAAGCTGCATTAGGAGTGTGAATCCAGCTGGTAAAGGGCTGCTTAGCACTAGTTTTGACTACCCTGGGCTGGATTTGGCAGCAATACATGTATATAAAAGTATATTTCAGTGGTTTTGGGGGAGACACCAGGTTTTGCATTTTATCTATTTTGAAGGAGGCTTTGAGCACATAGAAAACATAGATCTGTTGAGAGCTCCTCTAGTCATGTCACACTCAGAGGCAAGATATTTTACCTGGTCCTTTCTAGGAGGGGAGAGAATCTGGAGTCACTGAGGCTGCTCAGTTTTAGTCTGTCAAGTAGGATAATCATCACAGATCTTCCCAGATAACCTCTGGAAGAATAATGGGTACAGTGTTTCTCCATAACAGTACTTGAAGGCTAATGGTTATTTTGTCTTTCCAGGGGTCCCAGCTGAAGCATCTGCCCTTAGCCTCAATTCCAGTGCCATTTTTTGAGGAGACAGGAGAGAAGAAAAGCTCCAAAGAGTGAATCTTTTCACAGCTCTTTGGTGAAACAGGAGCAAAAAACTGGTCTTCTCAATCTTGGAGAGGCCAACAGGTACCTGAAGTTCCAGGAAAGGGCTGGTGGGTTTCAGCAGGTTGCAGAGTTCTCCCAGGGAAAGAGAAGGAAACATAAATACTGTTGGTGATTGAAAATTGCTCTGCAACAAGAGTTGGGGGGAGTAAAGTAGCTACCGATAAAGGTTTGTTCTTGAAATTACACATTCAGGAAGATAGTGAGGGCTGCTTCCTGAGCAGGCACCTTGTCAGGCAGTGCTGCTCCTTGCTGAGGGGGATGCTCAGGTTAGAGGGGCTGCCTGCCCCAGAGCAAAGAGCTGCCTGCCCCTGGGTCTTCTTCCTTCGGAGGTTTGCTGACTCCTGCAGCCTGGCCTCTGGTTAGCTGAGCAGCATCTGTGTGAAGTGGAAAATGTGTGTGAGTGCATGGGCTGGGGCACAGACCCATAGCTGGGTTTAGGGCCCTAAGTGTTGAACCTGTGTTGTCTGAGCCAGTAGCTGCTCTGTGGGTTCAGGGAGCTTTCCTTGGAGCCGTGGCAGCCTTGCAGGGAGAACAATCAGAGTTGGAGGGGGTGCGTGTTTGGCACAGAGCTAAAGACCTCTCCCACCCCCCAATGATGAGGCATGTTTCTGCAGACACAGGGAGTCAGCAATTTGTGGTGAGCTCCACTGCCTGGTAGTGGATGGAGGAGCCTCAGCACAGCTGGGAATGAGAAGACACATGACAAAGTGACAACTTTGGGAGCAATGGAAATAAATAAAAGGGACATGGAGTCTGGCTGGCAGAGAGGCAGGAGTGGGGAAAACATTGGGATGCCATCTCACTGGGGGTACCCTTTGGCAAGAAGTTGGCTTCTCTGAACCACAGAGATGCTTCATGCCCACAGCACCCACTCCTTGGTGGGTGCAGAGGAAAGGGCAGGCTTGCTCAGCTTTGCACTGCCATGGTAGCGTGAGACAGCTGATGGGCTTGGCCCCTTCCCTGAAGTCAAGGCTTGTTCATTTGGTTTCTTGCTGCTGCAATAGGGGGTGGCAGCCTGAGAAACTTGGTCTCTGCTGGTGATTCTGTTCGGGCACATCAATAACGTCCCCCAGGGAAACAAGAGTGCCTGAAACAGTCTTGCAAAATGCGGGAGGCTGCAACAAATCTACTGGTGTCAATCCCAGTGTTTCTGGGATCTGAGCATTGCAGCTGCAGGAACAAGAGGATTCAGAGGGCTTTGCTGGAAAAATGAGGCATGGAGGGGCTGGCAGGTTGCTAACAGTGTAAGACCTCTGGCTGAGTGGCTCTGAGTCCAGCCATGCCATAGATCCATGAGGCAGCTTCTTGTTTTCCCCTTCTGTGATGATGGAAACATTGCATAATCGTATCTTCCTTCTGGGAAGAGAGGGGAACTGTCACCCCATCAAAGAGACAGAGACCACCAGAGACAGCCCCGAGGCATGAGAACATTAAACCAGGCTGTGAGGAACATTTCTGTGAACTGTTTCCTAGGGGCCAGGTCAGAAACTCAGTGAAGAGTCCTTATTTCTCCAGGGACTTGTACCAGAGACACACCCCAGAGCACAGCACCCATACAAAGCTTTGTAATGCCTTTGATTCTGCTCTGCTGGAGATGATCTCCTTTCAAAGAGTGAGGCCTCCCAATGCATTTACCAGTTTCTGCCAGAACCTTTGTAAGGAGGCATAGGTCCCTTTCTATCCCCTGTGGGGAGCACAGTGACAGCCCTAGCAGAGCAGTTGGGATGCTCAAGATGGAGTCTCAAAGGCTGTGACTTCTTTGGCACTGAGTTTACATTCTACCTGTGGACCTGTGGCTGCTGGTGAGGTTCTGTTAGCTGTTTTACTCCAGCAAAGCTTTCTTGCTTTCTAGTGTTCCCGTGGGTAGTCCAGAGGCATCTTCAAGCCCAGCAATGTCTGGGCTCACCTCCGCTGCTGTGGGAAGCGGGAGTTTATTTTGGCTTGGTGCATAATTAGCTCTTGCTAATCCTTGATCAAGGCTGTGACCCTTGGGCAGCCTGGCCTCAGAGCCTAAATGTGGAGTAGTAAGTGACAGTGCACCTGTAGTGATGGTGCACTCAGCAATTGATATGGCTGAGTCCATCTCTAGATGATCTAGGGATCTCTAGTAGATCTAGGGATCTACTGTGAGATCCCTAGTACACCCAGATCCCTAATACACCTCTCTTTTCACAAGTCTGACAGTAGCTTCCTATCTTTGGAACACCTTCCCTTTGAGCAAACTCAGTGGAAAGGGCCTATGGGTTTCAGAGCTGCTAAGGCAAGGGACAAATAGAGAATGAGTGATATTGCATAAGCCTATTCATTTAGGGAATAATGTTAAAAGTAAAAGGCACTTTGTAAAATAGGAGGGATAAGAAGGTGGGGTTTGCAGGCGGTCTGGCAGCCTGGGTTCTTGATTGGTTGGTTTCAGAAATACAAAGCAAAGTTGTCAGCAAACAATAGACTGTGACCCCTTGCCACCCATCCCTCTGTTTATCCTGAGAACAGAGTCATGGAAACTTTCCCTTTCTGTTATTGTTTCAATGGAAATACTTTGCCCTCTTCAGTGTTCCTCAGAAAGTATGCATCATGCATGTAATTAAACCTCCATGCAAAAGATTTTTCCTTTCCTAGCCAAAGCTTTTCCACTACAGCTTGACTTCACTGTAAGGAGGCTCTCTGTCCTTCCTCTACATAGGCCTGGGGCTGAGCCAATGGAGGATAGGTTGTGTCTTCCCATGCATGGCTCTTCTTTCATGCTGTTTGAGTATGCTCTGGTGCTACTGCTGCTTCTGTCGCTCTGCCTCATCCTTCTTCCTTCTAAGAGGTCACTCTGCCCTGCGCTGGAAGGAGTCAGGGCAGGATAGTGGGTACCAAAGTGCCTGCAAAGCTCTGTCTTACATCTGGCTCATTTTGCTTTCTCAGAAGGTTCTTGCTAAAACTTGTCCCATGGCTGAGGCCCTTCAAAGAGCATGTGGTGTCTCATGTAGATGCTCTGGTGGCTAATCACATTTCACTTACAAGAGTAGGATTCAATTTTAGACAGGCAGTTCCAAATGTTGGTGTTTAGCTATCACCCTGAGCTCCCATTATGGAATTTGGTCGAAAGAAACCAACTGTGTTAAAAATTACGCATGGCAGAGCAGACATGCATCACACCATGTTTCTTAGGAAGTCATGGTAACAGGGAGTGACAGAAAAAAACAGGTAAGTCCTGGCTATGGCCTGTGACTGAATGGCACAAAGTGGGCATCAACCTCTGAGATGACTGTACAACCCTCCTGTGGGCTTGGAGGTGATATGGTTGTTGTCCAAGCAGAGCAAAACCATGGAGATTTTTGTTTAATCTGTGTCCACATAGACACATAGGATGCTTGTTTTCCCACCCCAAAGATTACACAAGGGGTTTGGCTGGTGCAGCTGATCATAGCAGCAGGAGATTGCATTGCATGCAGGATGGAGAGCAGACATCAGAAATTTCAGAAATGTGGTGGCTTGCAACACAGTGAAGTGCAGATGCAGATGTGCTTGCAGTCATGCAAGAGGAGGGAAGTAATGAGATCTCAGGCATCAGCAAAGAGATCATCCTGGAAGCCAGGAAGGAATTAGCCCAATCCTCTCCTCCTTTTAGCCACACAAAATTGGCCTGGTGTGCTGTGGTAGTTTATTGGTTTCCTCTGAGGCATTAAGTTTTGGCTCTTGTCAGAGAAAGGATATCACATTGGTTTGGGATGGAAATCTTCGTTCCTGTGAGTGGAAGTGCCAATATTTCATTGGATGAGGATGTAACCGGGGCCAGAAAAGCTTCTGCCTCAATGAATTTGCTTTTCCCAGGAAAGGTCAGTCTGAGGGGAACATTCATTTGCACCCCATAACTTTCTACCTGCCTTGATGCTGGATGAGTGACTGTAGAGCATAGGGACAAGCAACCCCAAACCTAAGTCCTCATCTGATCCTAGTTAGCCACCTCAGCAATGAAACTGATCCTCTTTGGCTCCTGGTGGGGGCTGTATGGGCAGAATTACGCTCAATTGCCAAAGTTCCAAATGCTTTGAAATACCTCTGTTGTAATGAAAAATGTCTGTGCTTACGTTGTGGGTTCAGGGTTCAGGCCTATGAGAAGTTCAGGGCATGAGGGAAACCACTGACTGGGTTTCCCATTCCACTCCTCTCACTTTCTTTGGCTGTTTGACCTTTTTGGAGTTAATTTGTTTGTTTTCTTCTGTTCTGTGAATCAGATTCAGACTTAGTGTGAATGTGTAGGAGCTGATGGAGTTACTCACAGGTTGAACATTTATTTCTTTAGTCTTATCCGAAGAAAGCAGTTCATATGCCTGTAAATTGAGGCTGTGTATCCTTTTCTCATGTGTCTTAGTTCAGCTCTTTAAAAAAAAATAAGGCATTGCTGGAAAAAAGATGAGTCAAATGAGTGCTCAGATGATTCCTTTTCACTGCAAAATTCACATCTCCTGACTTTTCCTCCCAGCTGCATGCTTACCCTGTGAAGCTGCAGATTGTGTTGGTTTCATCACTGGATAGTGATAGTGCCTCAGCTGAGAAAGAATAGAGTGAAAGGCAGAAATCAGGCTCTGCAGGTGGCTCAATTATTCAGTCAGCTGACCCATTGAAGCAGGACAAGTCCCACCTCTGCAAAGCCAAGGGGTTGCCAGTTCCCTGTCACTTCTGCAGCAAGGCTCTGAGTGATTGCATATCTCTAATGATTGGCAATGAACAGGTTAAAAGTCAAAATGCCAGCACAGCCTTGACTGTGCCTCCTTTTGAGTCCACAAGCTGGTGGAGTTGCAATATCTACAGACCATATTGGAGCATAGCATCATGTCACACAATCTTGGAGCAAAAGGAGGGAAAAAAAAGGTTGGTAATGATGGAGAGTGGAAGTCTGAAAGGGAGAAAGAATAGAGAGTAGACATGAAACAGACCAAAAGCTTGGTTTGGAAGAAGAAGAGTTGGCTTGCCAGGTAAGGAATTTTTTTTCTGCTCCAATTGCTCCCCAGCTCTAATTTATACAATATAAATAATTAAAAGCTGTGCAGGCCCAGTGCTAATACTTGTGGTATTCCATAAGCAACTTCCTTCCCGCTTAGAAAGAATTCCATTGAGAATTATCTGACAGTTCTTGCTTTGCAGCCAATTTTCCACTCCTGTCAGTGCATGGAGTCTGAGCTCTCCTTTTCCTTGGTTCAGCCTTCCCCAAATTGCGTGGCAGAAAAAACTCATAATGTGAGGTCCACTTCCTCTCATCCTGGAGTTACCTGTTCTGCTAAAATCTCACTGCAGACCTGGAGGGGAGAGGAGGAGGTCTTGTGGAAAAGCTGTGATTTCTGAAGGCAAATTCAACCACACCACATCCATTTGGTCCCATAAATCAATTCTACAATGGTCATGCCTTACCATGGCAGCCAAAGTTTGACAACCTAAATTGTTATGGTCCTGTGGTATTATCTCTGCAGCACAGGGTGCTAATGGAGGTCAGTTTAACCTGCTCAAATGCATTCTGTGGTAGCAGCAGTAAGGGGAGGAAGACCCTCAAATAAAGAAGGGTCTTGCCTTCACTGTACTAAATTGAATCGATCTGCCTTGCTGTCATCGGGAATATATGGGCTTAGAAGAAATTACAGAGAAATAGTAAAACTCAGTGGCACGTATCCTGTGCATAAGATGGAAGAGTTCTATGGTGCTTGGGCAAGATTGATTATTTGTGACCTGTAAAAGTTGTAGCTCTGAAAAATGCTTCTTAGCTGCAATCCCTCCTTAGCACTGGGGGACAGATCAGCTCTGGGCAATCTTCCCCCAGGGAGAGAGCCAAGCCTAAAAAGCTATCAGCCATGTGTTGCTGGAATGGCACACATTTATTCTGGATGCTAACATTTTGCAGTGGAGAAGGGAGAAAACAAGGGTGTATTTGGGGATATGGGTTGTAAAAGCTGAAGGAGACTTTTCAAGCAAGAAATTACTTGACTGTGAGCAAGGGTGTAAGGTTATCACACATTTAGAAATTCAGGATCCTTGCAGAACTACTGTGCTCAAGCTTTCTAAGAGGAAGTGAGTGAATTCCTAGTCACTGAGTTAGAGGTTAGGACTCAAGAAATTGATATGAACTGGCTCAACTACAAGAAGTGTTTTCAACAGCAGGTTTGAAAACCAAGTATGACTTTAACAGCCAGTTCTATACAACTACACCAACCAGTATTACTCTCTGCCCTTACTTAATGTCCTTAATAGTTCCAAAGCAGAAGAGCCAAGGGGTTTGCTTTTCCATCTGGGCTGACAGGCTGTTGTGGTGTCCCCGCAGGTACAAACAATGAAACACATACTTGCCTAGAGACCCTGGATAAGACAGTGGTAGTCTCTGCATCTCATCTGACCTCAGACAGATGGTCAGGTCACCACATCATCCCTGCAGATGTAGGTTTTTTGGCAGAGGGGTGTGAATATTTGAATTTCTTGCCCAGTGTGAAGGATACAGAATTTAAAGGGGAGCCATTGGTGTATGTTTTCATTTGACATTTGAGACTCTATAGTTTGATAGATAGTGCTATCTACCACTAGCAGACCGTGACCTGCTGGTCCAGCTTCACCTTTGATATTTCCTGTCCTTGAGAGGCTGAGCAAATCAAATTTAGGGGGAAAGCAAGCTCTTCCAAGTGAAGATTCAGTAAGGACAGCAGTGAGGCAGCTACGAGGTGAAACTCACACCAGTGTTTCTGCAGTGAGGACAATACTCTACTACTAACAGAACTACTCCCACAAAAACCCAGGACATGTGCTGCTGCTGTGTGCTCTGGCCAGTTGCCGCTAATGAATCATCCAGCTCCTGGATCACTCCTATGAAGGGGATGGAAAATGGATCCAATCCAGAGAGATCTTGGAGTTCACTGCAATGTGATAACCCTGTTTACAACTTTAAGAACTCCAGCAATTCAGGAGGTGCTGGCAGAACATCTGCTCATTGTAGGATCTTGCCAGCCACTCTTTGGAAATATTAGATCTGTGCTTCGTTTGTCCAGTTGAGATGCCTCAGAAACAGCACATTGTTATGTCCTAAGACTAATGGGTCTAGAAAGAAGCAACTCCATTTCCCAGTGGAAACTGAAAGTTCTGATAAACATTCAACAAGTTTTAGTTCAAGCAAATATCCCAGGGCTGAGCAGCTGGGAGCCAGGTGCTATACTGCCACTATGGTTCCCCTTTTTTATAATTTTTCTTTTCTTGCTGATCTACCTGCAGAGACTCTGAAATTACTGGAAGAAAACATATCTAAGGAAGGTTTATGATTAGGCCAGAAAAACTTTCCCAAGTGTGTGTATTAAGCTGCTGGTGCACATTTTCTGCAGGGAAACAGATATGGAGAAGAGGTGAATAGGAATGAAAATAATCCTGGGGCTCACCAAAAAAAGCTACTGTTGATGCTTTGGGAATAAATGAAAACCTTGGCTGCACAAGTTGCTGTTGTAGAGTTACCCAAGGGCAGATGATCAGCTCACATTTCTGCTGTGGTGGAAAACTCTTGAAGTTCCCAGCCTTTCATCTCTGAGTAAGAGTTGAGTGGCACAGGCAGGACTCTGACAGGGGGTCAGCCTGAGGGTGATCTGGTGAGCTGTATTGCCTCTTACAGCCATTCAGTGACCAGAGAGAGACTTCAGTCTGCTTGTAGGGAGAGGCTGGTGCAGAAGGAGAGCTGGAATTGGAAAGGGAGCTGCCTGGTTGCCCTCATGCTGCTCCTGACCACTGTTTCTTCCCAAGGGATGGTGGGGATAGGCTGTGCCCACAAAAGGAGGAGAGCTGCAAGAAGGCACACCATGTCCCACCAGTAATGCCTGCCCCGTCGCCCGTGGCTGAGGTCCTGACTGCTCCCAAGCTGCTGAGGATCTGGTCCCCTGTCAGCCACAAGGGCAAAGCCAGCCTGATGTCTGCGGGCAGCTTTCCTCTCTCAGGGAGCTGCTGGTGGGAAGCAGGGCCCCGCAGGGGAGCCTCACAGAACTCAGGGTGACACAGCCAGGGCCGTCCCCCTCCCTGTGCCACTGACCAGGAATGGGATGCTGGAAGCACTGGAGCTCTGCGGCCATTTTGGGCAGCTAACATATAATTTAAGGTCATCCCCAGTGCCATTTGGAGAGGAGCTAGTATTTCCTTGACTGAAACAGTGAGTTCTGAATGTAATTACAGGATTAAAGGCATGTTCTGGAGCTGAACTCGTGGTTTATAAGCAAAGGTTACACTTTCAGTCTGTTTACAAGGTGCTGTTGGCCCTGCTTAACCCATTCTTTGCTGAATACAAATGGTGATTGGGTTATTCCTGTCATGGTGTTCATGCATGGAGTGGAGGGATGCTCACCAGCAGGGGCAGATTAGGGAGCTATTGGATATGTTCATCACACAAAGGGGGAAATGGTTGTTCTGTTTTTCTCCTTTACTATGTCCTAGCTGACAAAACCCCCAAAGCTATTGCTCTAGCAGAAAGTCCCCTAACAAACTTTCAGCTGATTGCCATTTATGTAGTAGAAAGTCTTTACTTTATACAAGAACCTTGGTTCTTCCCAAAGGGTATTTGAGTAGTGGTCCCTGCACAGTAAGGTTGGAAAAAACAATTATGAAGATAAATCTTAACATGTGTCAGATAAACCAAACCCTGTAGAAAATTCTCTGGTGATTAATTTGTTGAATTCACCAGTTTGAGGTAAAATCAAAACCTGTCATGGAGAAAGGCTGCCACAACAAAATGCAGGCCAGCAATTCCAGGAAAGTGACTTCATGTCATGTTTATCTCTCTTCCCTGACTGCATAGGTATCCAATGATCTTATAGCCCTGGAGAGAAGACAACCAGATTTTATTGTCTTTTTTTATTTTTTTCTTTAGTGCATAGTGTGTGCAATGACTAAATGAAGCATCTAGAGTAGGTGATCTGAATATGGGTTCAGTCTTCCTCTGAAGACTTCAAAGGATGGAAAATCTGCTGCAGTTTCAATGAAATTATTCCAAAACTGAGTGTACAGATTTTTAAATTTGCATTTTGTATTCACAGAGGTGTCAAATTGAATTTCCTGCTGTTAGCTCTAGGAATGACTGTCCCTTTTACCATAGCATTTCTTTAAGAGCTCTGGTTGAATTAGAGCTACTCACAGTCCATGTCACAGCTACTTTAGATGAAGGTGCACTTGTTGAAGACCTATGGGTTATATTTTTCCAAGAGTATACACAGAGTGGAACTCACACTGTTCTTGTTATCTAGTTTGTAATCTGCTGTTTCCAGATGGAACAAGATAGCAAAGCAAATAAAGCATTTTTCTTCAGAGGCAGGGCTCTGAGTTCAAATTTTTTTTCAGCAAACTGTGGGTAAAAAGCTACCTTTTGGCTCTGACTGGGCAGGTCAGAAGTGGTGGGGATTATGTGTCTCTTGTCTTTAGAGGAGCAGCAAATCTAATTGGCAAAGAAGGTCTGAAGAGAAATATTATCTGCAGTTTACAAGTGGAAATGGGCTTTATTTGCATTCCTCAAAATGGTTTGTGGCCCACTGAGGAATGGACTGGCTAAACCTGTCTTGTGCCCCCAGAAGCAGGTGACCCATGATCTATGAATGCAGCCCATGGTGTGGGCAGACAGGCAAGAAAGCATTCCTGAAGGAAAGTTCTGCTTAGGCTGGGTAGACTGGACACTGGTATCAAACAAAGAACAGCTATGCCAGGTTTTTCCCAGAGCAACTGTGATCTTTCTTTCCACTTGAACAAAGTTGTCCATTCTGTATTACTCTTAGGAGCTGCTTCAGCCTTGGGGTAGAAACAGTCCTGTCCTTGCTTTTGTTCTCTCTGCAGCCTTTGAGGAATGGGGGAAATGTGGGTTTTTCTGTAAGCTACAACCCAAGAAGCAAAAAGGAGAGGAGAAATGCAGGCCTGGGAATTCATGTGACCAATGGGCCAAATTGATGTCATGCTCCAAATGTGAGAATTTTTGTGTGGAATCAATGCCTGGAGCAATTTATGATCTGCTTAATGTGTCCTTACAAACAGAAAGGATTTATGGAGCTGGGAAGCCTTGATGTTTTTATCCAAGTTGAAGAGCATTGTCAAATGAGAGAGGAAGTTGTATCTCATGTTCACTTTCTCTGTTTAGATTGTTTAGGGTTGGCTAACAGACAATCCAAAAGCTGGATGTATCCAGGATGTACAGGTCCCAGTATCCAGGTCACAGGGTGGCCTACCATCCTGGGAGTGGTTGTTTTTGGGAGCAATGCAGACCCATGCTAGGTCTGGTAGGGTACATTGATAAAGTCGAAATATGAAGCTGCATTTACCTGGTCCCTGAACACCTGGCAGGCAATATAAGAGTTCCTTAAAGATTTGGGAGTTACTCCAACCTTGGCTGAAGCTGTGGTATTGCTCAGCTATTTTTATTGGCTTGGCAAGTCTCCAACCATCCAGACACCCATCTATTTTCTCTCTATAGTACCAATGCCCCAACTAGCCTAAAGCACTGTGTTCCAATCTGGAAGACCTAGACTTCTAGGGAATGATGAAGCAGAGGACATTAGAAACCCTATCATTTGTGTGCCAGGGCAATGTTGTCATTACCACAAGTGTGCAGTGATGTGTCCATCTGGCTCAGTCCCTTTGCTGCTAATAACCAGCTGAACAGTGATAGCTGGTTGCACATGGAAGTGGGTTTTAACAGGGCTACATGCATGTATCTAGGACCATATTATCTCTGAACAAAAAGGAAAGGCAAAAAAGGGAAAATCTTTCTCCCAAAGAAGGTGACTAGGCAAAAGGCAGAGTTTATGGTGAATGTCCAGCTGAACACACATTCCTAGTACAATGATGTGGTTAGAAGAGCTGACACTATTGTTTGAGTAATAGAGACATGAAGGAATTCTGCTGATATTATACCAAATAAAAATGAAATGAGTAGAGTGCTCTGCTTGCAAATTCAAGGTCAGGAGATCAGAAATATCTGGAAATAGTCTTCCTGTGCACCATTCATTTTGACATGGTGGTTGGTGTATGTTGTTAGCTGGTTTTTTTTGTGCCTGTGAGGTTCCTGATGACTTGGGGCACAGTGGGCATTGCTCACTGGTACATTAGAAATCCATCTCCACTTGAGTTTAACTGCAGAATGAGCACTTGCCATTGCACCTGGGTGTTTCAATGGGGCTCTTGGGAACCAAAGAGAACACATAGTGACTGCTGCTGGAAGCTCTTTTTGATGGGCTGGCCCAGCTTGATGCTTTCCTATCCAGGGTACTGTGCATTTCAACTTCCCATTGCACCTCCCAAACTCTGATATTGTCAACCTGATGGGCTGATCCTTCTCTTACTGTGCAGATGAAATGGGATAGTTGCGTTTTTTAGTGATGTGGGAAGAATCTTTGTACAGGGTGAAGGAAACTGGACTGCCTGGGTTTCTAGTATCTGTAAAAGAAAGCTGATACTTGGAAGGCTGGAGCAACTGCAGCTTCCTTGGGCTCTGCCAGCAAGTGTGGCACAGATTGTCTTGGGTGGCAGTGAGAGCACTTTTTGTGCCACAGGGACAAGCCCCAGCATTGCTTCAGTCTTTCTGGCAGGGATATTTTGGAAGTCTACTCTGCCTGTGGGGTTCTGCTGTGGCAGGGAACTTGCAGGCCCTCAGCTGGGGCAATTGCAGGAAGGGAAGAGGAATGATCCTGTGGCTCAGCCACTAGTCTGGGTCTTGGGAGCCATGGGTTTAATTCTTGGCTCTGCCGCTGTCTCCCAGTGGACAGGGCTTGGAGTGGCACTCTCTCTGTTTCCCAACTGCTCATTGCATGGTATCATATTATTTTAAAACCCCAATCCATCTGCAGTAAAATGCTTCATATCGCGTGACAGCCCACAGCTTTGCTTGTGCCTTCAATGGGTAATTTGCAAGGGGACATAGGCCCCAACCAAAATCCTGAAGCCCCAGGCCCCCCAGCATTGGAGTCTGGATCCTGCAGCTTTTGTGAAATTGAAAATGAGGTGTTGCAGCAGCTGAGTCAGCGATCTCTGATAATGTTGCTGTGGTGAAACTTCCTTCTCTGCATGGAGTTTTCATAAAGCCTGCTCAGTACTTAACTGTCATTTAATGCCACAAAGTATAGCTTGAGTCAGACTTCATGTGAAGCTTAGACCCTGCTGGGATGGAATACCCAAGGTCTGGGCTGGTGAGGTGGGGTCCTCCCTGTAAGTGCAAGGGAGATGAGCAGTTTGTGTTTTTGTCTTACTAACATTCATTGATGTGGAAGGAACACTGGGGAACCAGACTCATTCTCTTCCCCACTTATCTCTCCTTTTGCCTGTTGCTATTTAAACTGAAAAATTAAGAATAAGCCAGCCAATTTACAGTCTTCAGCAAGACAAAAATAGGTGGCTATACAGAGAAAAATGCAAAGGCACAAGACCATATGGTCTCAAGGTTTCATGACAATCTTTGCTGGGATCTCAGTCTCGGAGAAATGTAAGGAAGGATTTGTCAGGACTGATGGTACAGTCACACCTGTACCACAACACTTTGCCTTGGACATGCTTTTGGCAACAGTATATAGCCAAAGCAGGAGAACAGACAAAAAAATTCTGGAAGTGAGCCAGAGAAACTGTGGAAGTATGAGAAGATCACCAAAATGGAAGGACAGCTGGCTGGGGAAAGAAGTGACAGAAATCTGTGCTGCAAACAAAGGACATAACCTTCTTCAGGAGATGCTGAGGGTCCAGAAGAACAGCATACAGTTTAAGGAAAGGATTGCATACACATATACCATAGTGGGACAGCCAAACTTCCTCCCATTCAAGCTGCCATCTGTTGGAACAATATTTTTACACCATGGTTGAGCCTTTAGATCCTAAATTTTACTGGGGCACTGTGCAGCTGACACGGGAACACCCCACAGCTCTAGAGCTCCAACACGTGAGATGTGGCCCCATCAATGTGGAAGAAGGATGGGGGGAGAGAAGCCTTCCCAACAGACACTCCAAAACCCTGTCCCTGTCACACTGTGTCAAAAAAGCTGAGAGGTCATCAGGTGAGTTAAGAGGTAACAAAGTTTTACCCCAAGGGACAGAGTCAGAAGGCAAATCTCTGGCCATTACATTTTCTGTTTTTCAGGGAACCACCATCATTTGAGCTATTTTAAGACCAGACTGGGTTGAGCTCTAGGAAATATACAGTAAGAAGCTGCCCCAGGACTGGCAGGGAAAGATGCCAGCTGGTCAAAATCTTTTTAGTAATGTCGCTGTTTCTACGAATGTTTATATTTCCTTGCCAGATCTGTGGACAATTAAGAAAAGGCTTGGCTGAGATGTGAGCTGTCATTATTGGTCTAGACGTTGGATTGGGTCCACATCATAAAAATCTTAAAGATGGAGCGAGCTGTATGAGGCAGTCATTTCCAAACTGTAGAGAGCATTCTGCAAATCTATAAATACAGCTGGTGAGATAAAAAAAGGAAACGATGCACAAGAATGCCCCCTTGTGCATCCATGGCCAATGGGTTCACCAAGAGATTGCATGTCAGTCACTGGGACACCAGTCAGCAGCTCTGGTCTCTATACATATTCTTCCACTGGGGGAAAAAAAAAAAAAAAGACAACAGTAGCTCAATTTTCTTTTCTGGCTTTGCTTTAAAAGGTTGTTGAGTTTCTCTGACTCCTGTTGCTGTCAAGTGGTGCTTAACACTTCCAAAAAATTGCTAGCACGATTGCTGGAACTTTGGCAAGTATCTGGACTGTTAGATTTGACCACTGGAGAGTGGTTTGTGTCTCACCTCCACGAACATCTAACATAAGGTGGAGGAAAGTTGGAAGGGGAGGCTGAAGGGAAGTGACTCATTGGAAGTCACTCAACCATGGCAAGACACTGCTGGGGACTAGAAGATAGTTCTGAGATAAATGGGAACCTGATCTTTTCTCCCCTGCTTGGCCTCTTCCTTGGCTTTGGGGAGACAGTTGTGTTAGCACTCAGTGGTGAAATTCATGGGTCGGAGGCTTGTTTTCAATTTCCTATTTCCACTGTGCTGGTTAATGAAACTTCCGCCTGAAGAGAGATCCAGAATTTGCCTGGGGTGAATGACATCAGCCTGATCTCATCTCTGCTCATTTATTTTTACTGGTTATCTCTGGCTTTAGTCTTACTTCATTCAGATAATTGCATACACTCTCCTTAGAGACTCACTAGGTCTGTCACCAGCCTTGCCAGCAACGCCCCCTCCTCGTGTTACCTTATTATTATTCATGCTAATAAGGAGTGGGAGGAAATAAACTGGGGTAGACTGAGGCTCAGGAACTTTTTCTCCCTGCCAGTATCTCTCTAGGCCCTGTCCCAGTACTGCTTTGTCCAGTGGAGAGTGCTGTTCATCTGTCTACTCCTAAGTCCCTGCTTGGGTCCAGGAAGCGGCTTGGGTGGATGTCTCCATTAATGCCTAGATAATATATCCTTAGGCATTTGTTTCTTTAACCTACCCTGCAGATGGACTTTGCAGTTACCAGGTTATCTGAGGAAGGTATCTTGCCCTCTGCTTTACGACTTGTGTTTTCCTTCCAGTTCCTATCTGTGTTCTAAAAACACTGAGGTTTTAAAAAAGATGTCTTTCGTAGACATGTTCATGCTGGATAGAGATGTGTATGTACAAGCTCTGCCACAGCAGAGGTGCAAACAGCCTTGCCCCAATCCCCAGACCCATCAGATGGTGGGACTGACTGGTGGGATTTCATACCTGTCTCTCACACCCCTTTGACAGAGGTGGTCAGAAGCAGGAAAGAGCTTTGGTAAGAGAAATAAGCAGGCTAGAACTCTTCAGCTGTGAAGCAAGGAGGCGAGGAGAAGATTTTATAAATATCTGTAAAAGCAGGAAAAGCATGAAGAACACAAACAAGCAAAGAGAAAAATATAAACTCCCAAAAATTAACCAAAGGAGGCTAGGAAGGGCAAAAAGCTGGCATGGATTCAAAAACTATCTGGATAAGTAAAGGGCTTTTAAACACAGAACCACTGTCTTACTGGGGAGTGGAAGAACACTCCAGGGAAGCATCACTGTGCACTTGTCTGGCCCTTATAGTCTTCTCTGGGCACCTGTTACTGCATAATGTCAAAGAAAAGGTATTAGGTCCTTTGGGCTGATCAGATCTGTCTGTATTCATGCGCTAATGAAATCAGCACAGTCCCAACCATGTAGTGAGTGCCGAGGGTCTGGTCCAAAGCATGGTCTGCAAGGTAGCTTGGAGCAAAGTAGGGAAATCAGATCTTGCTTGCTTAAAATCAAAACCAGGCTTAGAAAGCAATCCCAGAGCAGGAGCGCTGTTCTCCAGGAAAGTTTCCAAAACCAACTCCTGGCCTTGGAGAATAAGATGGCAAGCCACCAATAAATAAATAAGTAGATAAAGAAGTAAATGCAAAACCTGTGAAGAAATCTCCCAGAACAAATGGCAAGAATACTTCCAGTTTTCAGGCCACCTGCTTGTCATCTATCACTTAGAAAAAATGAGTGTTCTTTAAATATTCATATGGGGAAAACAGACCCACCCTCCTGGATTTCTATGGTGATTTATGCTGCGGCATTTTCAAGGTCATCCATTGCCTAAATCTCCTGTCTGTCTGAGGCTTGGGTCCTGCAAGGAACCCGATCCCCATGATCATATATATTAGAGGGGATAGAGCCTGTTTCCATATGTGTCTTAGTGCTGGCATCTGAATTTTAAATGAATGTGCTTATTCCTCAGTCTGTACTCAGACACCAGCATTCTCCTTTGGTTGTTCCAGTTAAGGATTTTATATGAAGCATTTTCAGTTGAGGAGCTTTCAGTGGCAATATTCTCAAAGACACATCTCGGAGTCGTGTTTCAGGCTCTTACGGCTGGCTCATAAACCCTCCCTGTGGGTTGGAACTTGATATGTCCAAGTTGTGTTCCTGTTCCATGAGGAAACAGAGGTATATTAAAGGAGCCCTGCCACTCTGGGCAATCAGGATTAAGATAGAGTCAATATATGCATACACTAGTGTTTTGTTGCTTGTTTGTTTTTTTGAAATAAAATTATGAGTATATAGCATGTGATGCTCAGCATAGGAAATTGGGATCAGTGAATAGAGAATAGGTTTATTTTCTTTTTTTTTGACTAGAAGGGTTCATTGCCTTTCAGGAATGAAGCAAGAAAGGTTGGATAAACTGACCTCTGGAGATGCTCATCTCCCCATCCACTAACAGAGCTTGCACTGCCAGATATAGCAGTAATTAGTCCTACCCTGGCCAAGGTTAGGTCCCTGGAGTTCTAGTGTGATCAGGGACCTGGAACAGAGACCTTAAATTTCTCTCACCTTTAGCCTCTGCTGGAACATCTAAAAGTTCTGCCTTCTCTAGCCTGCACAGACCAGGCTTTACCCTGGAACTCTTGGAAAGTGGGAGAAGGGCATGACCAAATTCAGCTGCACACTTTATAGCCACTGTGGTTGTCTTTGAGGCTGGCATATGAAGCATTGCCAAAACACCAAAGAGAAGCCCTGGGTGCACTGATTTCAGACAGCAGTTAACCATACTGATCAGAAAAATCCCAAATGCTGTACCAAAAGTTGCCTTGTTTGTTTCTTTGAGTGGAAAAGATAATGAAAATATAATGGATGGGAATTCCCCAGGGTTTTTTTTTCCTCCCTCTTTCTTTCCCTCATTAGGCAAAAATCTGCTTTGTCAGTACCTTTTCTGAGCACCCTAACAAATATACCTGTCTGTGACACAAGTTTTTGTGTTTTTCTTCGTATGGAGTGAAAAATGCCACAGCAACAGGGCGGATCTATTAACTCTTTTGGGACTGACTAAGCCATCAGGTTGTGATTAGGTGCAAAGCAAGAGAACCTGCCCAACATGTCCCAAGGAGCTGATCACTAACAAGGGGAACATAGCAGCAGCTTGGGCCTAAGAGCAGCTAGGGGCTGGGTGACTCGAAACTGCCCACTGCAGCTACAGCCTGCTTTGCCTTCAGCATGGAGATGGGGCCAGAGCAGGCCTGTGCTGACAGATGTATCCTGCCAGGGCAATTGTATGTGTATGAGGAGGAAGGAGAGCTCCTCCTTTGAGCTCTGAATGTCTACTCTGCACCTCTATGTTCTCCTGCCGAAGGCACGCCATGGCATAGAGGAGTGATAGCATGCATTCTGTGTGACTGTGCTCTCTGTATTAGTTTTTCTGCTTTATGAAATTCAGCTTTGGGAAAATTGTCTTTTTTAGCTAAGTTCAGCTCTGAAAGCCTTCCAGATGAAGTTGGAAAAAATGGAGGAATTTCTTTATTCTCAGTGTTGTTTAACCTTAGCAGCAGAGCTGAAGTGAGCTGAGAGAATAGGAAGGGAAATGGTATTTCTGCTGGTTCTGTACCTACTTGTCCTGACCTCATAAATGGACTTGTCTTGGTCTCCCAGAATAAAAATAATAAAAAGCTTATCTATTGCCATGAAATTCACTCCATAAAACATGAAGCTACAGTTGAATTCTGATTTATGTTTTATGAAATTAATATATGTCGTTGTCTACCAGGATAGCTGTGTCCTGGTGGAGAACATTTTACCTCATTTATTCTTGTTATACCAAACTCTCCCCACCAGATTTTGTTTCTTTCCTTGGTTCTCTCCTCAGATGGATTCATCATAGCAACCATCTTCTCTACCTTTTAAGTTGCAGGTGTGTCAAAAGAGTAAGGAACAATATTCAGGTGTGAACAAAGGTGTCCAAGAAGAGAATTGGGTAAATTAGCAAAGATCAAACAGAGCTGGCAGAGTCAGCCCTGACCCCTATGACTAAAAGAAACAGAGATTGCTGTTCCCACCATGTTGAAAAGCCAAGGATCTTGCTCAAGACTTGGAATTAGCAAGGCCAGCATCCTGTGAGAGCATGAGCTGTAGGAATTAGGCACTGCAAAATCCATCTCCTCTCCCTACTCCAGATCAGGTCATACATTCTGCTACCATTCCTCTGATATGTACTTTACTCGAGCCATCTGCAAATGAAGGAATGGTCTGTTGCTGGTGAATTTAATCCAGAAAACTGAGGTGGAATCAGACCACAGTTGTGCTGCATGCCTTGTGGGTCTCTGCTACTTCAATTAGAGCAGCAAACCAATGTAGTGAGGGCCTATTTCCTGTCTTTATCTCTTTGCCTTTATGTGTATGTGAAACAGAACAGAAGCCAAAGAAAATAATCCAAAAATCTCTACACATTTTTTTCTGCTGTTTTCCTCCAAGGATATACCTAGAAAGACTGTTCCTGCTTTCTGTAATGTTGGATGAAAATCTGAATGGAGAATTTGTTAGGCTATAAATCATGCACATATTTGGTCCATACTTGCCTCTGCTGTGGCATCATCTTTCGTTATGAACACAACTATCAGGAAAAAAATTGTGAAAGCCAGTCCATATTTTCTTCAAGCCATTGTCTTTGGTTTCCTCACTTTTTTGAACTTTAGCTTCTAAACCAGGTATCTGGAGCACAGTTCTGATCAAGCCAGGCCAGCATGGGACTGACCATTGCCTAGAAAACCCACCTCAGAAATAGGGTGGATTATGCTGAGCTCTGTGCTGTCTCAGCCAGCTGGCACTGACCTCTCTGCCTGCTGCCGCATCAGTTCGGGAAGTGGTGCCCATCCCTCCAGAGCAAAGTCAGCAAAGGCAGACCAGTGACTCTGGATGCTGTCAGTGTGTGAAGTGCATGGCCTGAATTTTCCTCTGGCTGAAAGTGGTGCCTGAAAATGGGCCATGACTGAGCACTGGTGTTAGAGAGAAAGGCCCTTTCCTGGGAGATGAAGTGGCTTTCCAAGTTCAGTGGGGCTGAGTGCTCTCTCAAGGCACACAGGATGCACTGGACATCTTGTCCTTTCCCAGGACAAATCTTATCCTGGGAAACAGGAGACCAGTTTCAGAAAGCTGGAAAAGATCAAGTCTTGAAATATTTTAATACAGAGTTTGAGACCAGGACACAGTCCTTCTTGAAGACAGAAGGGAAGTAGTCCACGAGAGAGATCCATTGCATGGATGGTAATATCCCTGGTGATGCCAAAGAGGCACAGCATGGAGCCAGCAGACAGGTGGATCTCTTCACCTCATAGCACTCCCATTAGACAGCAGAAAGAAGAGAAGAAACATCAAAGGCAGGTCCTTGGTGTGCCTCAGTGAACCTTGCTCTGACTTCCCGGGCTCCCTGGTTTGTTTTCCCTCCAGTTTGGGACTTGAGCCAGATTGTGCTTGNCAGAGGCATGCCAGGCTGTAATTGGTATGCATGCAAACCCATGCAAGGGGCATATAAAACATTACCTATCCCTTGGCTGGTGCCTGGAGGTCTGCTGGTCGCTGGTGGCAAAGGGGAAGGAAAACATCACAGCCTGGTGGAATGGTTTCTTTTATTGCTGTGTCCCTTTGGCAAAATGGCCAGTGTGTTAAGTGGCACCTGGATGGGAAGGCGGGAGAATGCAGTAGGAAGAAGCAATGAGAATGCAATCCAAGCCAAAAGCATTAAAAACCTGAAGGAAAACATTGCTTCTCTCACTGCTGCCAAGTTTATTTCAGTATGTGGCAACCTGGTGAAGTACATTCCTTTATAGGGGAGGAATTACAGAGGACAAGACCTTAAATTCCTCCCATTTAGTCAAGAACTCCAGAAAACACCTCCTCCTTCTTCCCCCTCCTGCTGGTCCAATTTTAAGGAGATTTTAATTTGAGCCCAAAGTGCTGGAACATAGACAGGAAACGGCTTATAATTTGCAAAAGTGTATATAGTTTCATGGAAAAGCAACATATATACTGAAACCTATGCCTTTCAAATTCTTCCCAGCAGCCATCTCTTCTGGCCTGGGGACAATGGAGTCTCTGTTGAGGTCTGTTTTCGGTCGAAGTGGTCCATGACTGCTCTTTTGTGACCAAACAGAATGCGGGAGTGAGCCGCTCGAAGCACTCGGTGCCTTAATTACTTGGGTCATGTGGCTGCTTCCACTGCTGCAAGTGGCAGAGGATATGCAAGTGAGGAGCATCATTTCTGCTAAAGGGAGACTTGAAAAAAAAAGACACACCCAAGGGAGGTTCAGGCATCTCTCAGAAATCAGAGGCAGGGCTCTCATCAGCTTGGAGAGGGACAGGACTTCAGCCTTCGTGCTGGGATGGATGAGTGTTTGCATCGACTGCAATGAGGTCATTGTGAGTTAGAAATGCATTTGGCTTTGGCTGGTTAGGAAATTGGGAGTCCCAAAGGCTCTTCTGTTCAGCCTTTGCATTTGCCCTAGAATTTTTGCAGGCACAAAGACAGGCTGAGCGGACAATGGCTTGCTTGACTGGCAAGCACAAATGCGAGATTTTGCACGTACAAAGGATTGTTTATGCAAGCAAAAATGTCATGCAAAATGAGGAGCATGTGGCCATGACAGGAGGGACTTCAGAGTGAAGAAATCATATCCAAACACATCACCAGTTTGATTAAGGAAATTAGGGCAAAATTTTGAAGCATGTATGTTGGTTTTGGAGTGAGAGAGAGGTCTCTTGCCTTGAGTGACCAGGAGACACATTAGCTCTTGGACAGCAGGGCCTGCAGTGAGCTGGCAATGCTGCTGTTTGGATGTGGACATATAAAAAACCCACCTGTATAGAAGTTAGACATATAGTCTGAATCTGAGCCACATTGCATCCTGCTCAAACACTGATGGCCCAGAAATGTTCGCAAGCATTAGCCTGGAACCATCTTCTCTAAGAGTACAGACATGCAAGCATGCATGCAAAATGCAGATCTAATTGCTCTACTTGTTGCTTCAAAATTATCAGAATTACTTAAATGTAAAACAGGGAATTTATTTACTTTTTATCACCTGTACTTGTAGTAGAGACTAAACTATGTTAGTTGTTCAACTGTGCCCAACATTAGGCATCTTGGAGAAGATCTGGTTGGCTCAAAGGATTGTACTATTTGTCAGGAGTGAGAAAGCCTGAACTTGTTTTCTGGGCTGTAATGTTCTTTGGTTTACTAAAGATTCTTGCCTGAAAACACTTTCAAATCCCAGTTTTGAAACCCGTGCTTTGGAGTCAAACTCAAAATGCTGGTCTTTGTAACACTATGTAATATAAGTGCCCTTGGGCAAAAATTTTAACCTCCATGTTTTTCTCCCTTTTGAAAATTAAAAGTAATTATTCCTAACTATCCTTGTCAATTAGGCATGGCCTAGAGATGGGTGGAATGTTACGTTTTCCCTTTGGAAGGGCTCTATTTCTCTTCAATTAATAATCCCCTCTTGTTGCAACTGAAGCTCATGTAGCTACTGTTTAACCATAGCCACCCATGATTTCAGGCTGCTTTCTGTCCTCCCAGCAGCCACCTCTGAGGCCACACAGGCAGCACCATAATCTCAGGCCTTTTTGAAGGCAAGTGCTGAAACTCAGATGGAGGATGCTTGGTGTCTGCAGATGACATTTTGTGGGTGAGCATTTGGGACTGCTGTTTCACCTTGTCTAGAGGATGGTGGCATGGGGATTCTATGGCTTTCCTTGAAACTGCATCTTCACTCAAGGGTGGGTAGAGCATCACCAGTGCATGACCTCCAAATTAGGAATTTAAAGCACACATTGGGGAGAACTTGCCCTATACAGTGGTCAAGTTTAATGAGGAGGTACAGAGATCTGGATCAGGAATGTCATAACTCCTTTTGTGCCTTGAAAAAGACTCTGGAACTTATTGGCATTTTTCCAGCTAATTACCTGCAAGAAGAATAGCTAGGGCTTGGCTTTTGAAATGCAAAATGGTGTATTATGCAGAAAGAACACAGAATTTAAATTAAAAGAACAGTCAGATCCCTGTGGTTTGAGGGGCACTTTTCTCTGCTTGGATTGTCTGGGCTGCTTCCTGTTGGGATGAGAGGCTTTGTCCTGCCTGGGCTTGTGACCAGAGCACCCGCTTAAGGGTTAAGTTGTGCAGCAAACTAACTAGGGACAAGCAGCTCTCTGTGTGTGCAAGAGATGAGCAGGGCACTGATGAACCTGGCTTGAACAAAACAGCTCCATGCTTTCTGAGGCACTGAAAAAAATCTTAGGGCACACAAATGGTAGAGGCCTCCTGAGTCTCCCAGTAGCAACAGGCATTATGTCCCTTCAGAAAATCCGGTGCTTTTGCCTGAGCCGGCAGGAGACTGCCCATAAGTCATCTCTTCTGTTCTTCCTGGATTGATTTCTGCATTTCTGGTGACTGCTGTGGGAGAGCAGCAAGAACACCTACAGGAAGGGGACCTCAGGAGGATTTAAAGATGTTTCCATATTCTGCAGATGCTTGCATGTGTCACAGCACTACTACAGGAGTCTTCAGCACAACTGTGCTGCAGGCAGCATACCCCATCTTTCCAAGTCCTGTCGTGAAGGCAAAATGTGTGCAGAAGTGAGGTGGAAAAGGAGTCATAAGGGCCTTTCAGTACATGCTCAGATGCAAAGGTTCTGCATCTGGGAGAGAACACATGCCAGCAGTTTGAGAATGCTGATATGCAGGAGAAAAATCAGTGGAACCTAATGAATCTGGTCCATTTCAAGTCAAGCTATCCTTTCAGCTGAGAGAGAGCAAGGGTTGATCATCGTTTTGGACATAAGACCAGCCAACTCATGAGTCAGGTCTGATTCCAGAATTTAGAAACTTGGAGACCCTGGGTTCAGCTGTGTCGTTTCTAGTTATTATCATACGGTTCAGATCTCCAAATAAGACAAATGGGTCCCAGCTTTAAGCAAAATTCAGTTTATATTTCTTCTGATTAAGGAAACGGGAAAGTCTGTCTATTTGTAATTGTCTATTACAATGAGAGAGAAAAACTGGATCAAATTCTAGCTCTAAAAATCCACAGGAATGGTTTTCTGGTTATTATTTCATTAGTCTGCTTTCCCTTTATAAATAGATATAAGGTGATACACATTTTCACAAAAAAGAGCTTGCTGATGTCTATGGCACTTTTGCACAAGTCACCAGGTACAATGAGATGCTGGTGTTTGCTGGCAAGGAGCATGGATTCTTTTTGGTGCTCTAGTGACATGTAGCTGATCACAGAGATGTCTGGTGTTTGAATGAGTGTCTTTGAAAACAATGTCAAAATGGCTTTGGTCCTTTCATAGTGAGGAGATGGAGTCCTGAAAATGCCACTTTACCTCTTTTATTGTTGAAAATAGAGAAACATATCAATTCTGCTCCAAGCCAAAAGCTACTTGTTGTCCATTCTTCTTTCCTCACTGACCCCAAATAATTTAATTCTTGGAATTCAACAGAAAAATCCAAGCCATTTAAATAAATATACTTACCAAGGAGACATTATTTAAGCTTTCCAGGAGATTTAAGCTCTGCAGGAGATTTTCCTTTCAGCCTTCTCTAATAGCAAGATTTGAATCAGGAGAATGAACATCAGCTTCTTGGAGACCAGTCCTGTGAGGTATTTTAGACACAAACAAGGAAGTCTTCTGCTACTTTCCTATTGTAGTGTGTTGCACATATCTACAGCACCATTAAACAGAAATATTAAATGATGTAACTCTCTCCCCAGCCCCCACTTTCAAATAAACAGTTCTTTTCTGGTTGTATTTAACCCATAATTAATTAATAAACCAGACCCTAATCTGTTTATTAACTACCCTATGCTCCCTTGTTGTCAGGAAAAGCTGTAGAAAGGGTTACACTAGGATCATAAAAAATCTTAGCTCTCTCGTCAGAGCTAGGATATTCTTGTGTGATGAATGTGGATAATTTTATGGTGAGGATATGATTTGATAACCTGCCAATAGCAGAGATCTGGATTTTGAATCACAATAGGTTCCCTCATATCCTTCTGCTATTGCAGATATCAAGTATGGCCCTGACAGTCAAATTCACAATATTTTCTTCAGTCAACAATCAAGAGAGGACCTGTGAACACCATGTAGCAGAGAAATTCCTGTCTATAAAGTCAGATAAAAGACGGAGGAGGGACTTCTGATTTTTTCTAAACACAAAATAATTTAATCTTTATTGCAAGCAGGATATAAAACTATATTCCTAAGAGAAGATGGGAAGTGGTGGGGGGAGACAAATAGCTGTGTTCCTCATTCTTCAGCCTAATAGCTTTTGGTTGTTACCATGAAGCTGTAGCTTTGAGAATCATGTGTTCTTCATAAGACAGGGTTCTTTGCTTTCACTCTCTGAGAAAGAAAACACACTTCTAACTTCCACAACAAGGCAGAAAGGCCTAAGTTGGTAAAAAGAAAAGCACCCAGAATCCAATAAAAAAAGGGAACCATTATTCTGCATTCCTGTGAAGTCTTATGACATCCAAGATAACCCTGTGATTTCCTGGTACTCTGGGTGTAGGAGAGCCCACCTTGGGATGTTTCAACGCTTATCTTTGGAAACGCTCCAGAACCTGAAAACTCAGACTAGTCTTGGGCTGCTCTCAGCCCTTGAAGTTGGTACAAATGCCAGGTCAGAATTGTGATGAGCCAAAGTGAACCCAAAACTCCAGGCCCTCTGGCAATGCAGACAACTGGAAGCCTTCACGTCCCTCTGCTTAGCAGGGTCTGAGTCCTTCTCCGGAGGCATCACATCATCCTCCCGCTCCCAGCCCGCCTGTTCTCTGAGCAATCAGCTGCAGAGGGTGCTCTTGCTCTGCCTGAAAACAAAAAGTTTGGGTAACTCCCGTCCCATCTCCTGCCTTCCACCCCCTCCGTCTCAATAGAAGCGAACAAATGAGTCCGCTGCGACCGGAGCTCTGCCCTGGAACGAAGGAGCCAGCGCCGAAGAGCCATTTCAGAACCTGCCCCTCCCTGCCTGCGTGGGGAGCCCGGGGTCGAGCTCCAAACTTCGAGGGGCAGCATGGATGAGGGAAGGCAGCCGGCTGCTGCTGCAGAGAGATGCTGTCAGCAGTGGTGTGGGCAACAGGAGAGCTGCTCTTCTTTCACACCTGGCCGGGGAGGTCTTGACCTAGCACCTCGGTCCTGGGGCTGAGAGTGTCCTCCTGTTGTGCTGTCATCCTGCTCCAGAGGAGAAATAGGCTGTTTCTGAACCAGGTTTGGGCCAGGGTGTTTATTAAAGCATCCCATGGGTGCCTCAGCGATTCTAGCTGCTTGGCACAGAGATGCAGACAAGGCAATCTGTTGAGAGAGCATTCACTTGACGTGCTGCTTGCCTCTGGACCTCAGTGCACGGCCGGTCTTGTGTGCAAATACATCTCAAATGTTTCAGAGAACAGGAAACTTTTGGAGCTGCTGGAGAAAACAGATGGGAGGGATCCTGAAAGGCAGTTGACTGCACTGACCTTCCCCATGACAATGGCAGCTCAACTGAAAGTAGCCTTTGCCTGGGCTGCTCTCAAAATCCCCCAATGATGCAGATTTCACAAACTTTCCAGGCCATCTGTTCCAGAATTTTACTCTTCTTGCTTTGGTGATAGTATTTGGATTACATTTCTCATTCCTCATGGCTTATCAGTCACCAAAGAGAGGATTTTCTCTCCTCCATTATTTGAATGTACACAATAATTAGTAAATAATAAATCGGTGTTGTGTTTTGTATCTGTGTGCTGATTTGAAGACAGGTTTAATAAGCTTTGTGTGCACCTGCTACTTGTGTTTCTTCCTGTGAAAAAGTACATGCCACTGAAATGCAATGCTGCTGGCAGCACGGACACCAAATAGCAAAAGGGCTGGCGTGGTGAGGTGCTGAAGGTTTCCCTGAGAGCTGTGGAGGCTCAGCCTTTCTTGGAAAGGTTCTCCACAAAGATCTCAAATCAGTTAGGGACAGTCATGTTTGATGGCCATAAAGTAAAACTTCCCTTCAGTTAAATCCATTTACGGCTAAAATACAGCATAGGATGAAATTAGAAGTGGAATTTGTTTCATAACACTTCATCCTGAGCTTTAAGCAGATGTAATCTTTTCTTGTTCTCTAGCCTCATTCTATAATCAAAGGTGAAGGACTGGTGCCCCAGAGGATCTTCCCCTTTCTAATGTGAATTTTTAAATTAAATGGTGATGGGAGCAAAATATAGTCACTTCTCATTTATTTTTCGTTTGTTTTACAGTAAAGACTTGCAGAATTCATAAGGCTTCCCATAGACTGATGTCAGGCTAGCCAAACAGTCAAAGGGTGTTAGTATTCTAAAACAGTTGGAGATATTCATAATTTGTGGAACAGAATTTGCTTGCCTAAGAAATTCACAAATAAATCCTCCATACTGGACACTTCTGAGAATACTGAAGTCTTGGTCATGACCAGTTGCTAAGACAAAAAGCCGCAGTCACCAAGTAAATCTCTTGTGCATCATTTGAACTTGTAATATGTGTAGCTAGCCCTTGAAAGCAAGCTGCTTTCTGCCATCCCCTGAAGACCTGTGGTCATGGAACATTTATCCATTTTTCTACATGATTTCAAAACGCATTATTATTTACTTTGATGAACACTCAACATGAGTACCATGTTTAGGAAATTACAGATATCAAAGTGGAGATGTAATACAACTATAAATCTTCTCATCTGTTCTCTCTGTCCACTGAAAAGATAAATCAGTAATTATCACAGCTACATGATTAGTTTAGAATGTTTTAGAAAATGGGACTTGTATGTTTTTCTCTCCTGGGAGACTAATCTAAGGTTAAGTCATTAAGTCTAAGGATGTTTGTCTTAGATCTTTTACCAGGAGGCAGACTATGCTACTTCTGGTTAATCCATTTTGTAAGTGGGACAGATAAAAATATTCCTCCCAGAGAAAGGGACTCTTATGAAGCTCAACATTACACTTTTGAGTCTTCCACTAGTCCATTGCACACTCTCAACTTGCTTTTATTTGAAGAAATAAGGAATTGAAAAACCAACACAACCATTTTTCTCCTCCAAAATTTTTCTTGTCAGCTCTGACCAGCTGGCAATTTCCATTTGGATTTATTTCTATGTATTTCCATCCTGGTGCAGAGATTATGACAAAATATTCTTTTATATCCTTTTACTGCAGAAAAAAAAAAGTTATTTTCTTGCCAAGTCAGACACATTTATGGCAGAAACTGTCACACCTACCTTCTCTCAGCAACTTTCAGTCCATCATGTGAGCTGTAGCCAGTAACCTACACAGGGCAAACACCTCCTTTGTATTGTCAAATTTTATATACCACGGTCTTCAGCTGGAAAGTCTTAATTTAGCATTCTGAGATTGGATCTGAAATACAAATTTCCCATGGATATCTACCCAAGCAGTAGCTCAGTTCTGTTCAGTGTCCTTTATAATGATAAGTGGATCTCTGAACCACCTATGCAGGACCTGAGAAAAAAGTATGGCATTTTTGGTGGATGGATGGATGGATGGATGGATGGATGGATGGATGGATGGATGGATAAGAGCCAAAATTCTAGGGGGTTGCTAACTGCTTAAGGATGCTTAAGTCATGACATAAAGACATCTGCTGTATCTATTTGTCTAGAAGAACTGCAATTAAGGGAATGCTTCCTATTATTGTCTTTTCCTTTTCGTTCAGTATGCCTGTTCCCTGTGTCTGTGGAAGCACCATGTCAAAAATGGAGTTTCCCCCCCATTTTTACATCACCACTTTGCCAATGTTGGCTAATGGCAGATACTTCTTCACAAGGAAAAATGATTTCTAGACCAACTGGTCAGTGGGAAGTCAGAAAGGCTTAGAAGAATTCAAGTCTGGTGACTGCTCTTGCTACACAAAGTTCTTTAAATACTTAAAACTTGAATATTGCAAAGCAAATAGAAGGAAAGTGGGGATGGGCTGTACACGTTTACCTGCTTTCTTACCTTTTTGAAATTACCATAGCCCTTCTAGCAAGGGGAAGAATTCAGTATACCTCACATTTCTAGCTCAAGCCTTTTGTTTGTTGAGTCATTAGGTCTCAGTCAACAGCTTTCTCCCCACAGCTTTCCAAAAGTAAAGATTGTCCTTGAACTCCAAACCCTGCTAAGGAAACATGGAGCAAATGTCAATGTTTCTGAAGTTATTCACCCTCTGCCAAAGCACACATGGCTTGGACAGCAGAGCTGTAGCAATGAAATCCACTGAGGTCAACAAATAAAGGCAACACAAAGTCAGTGTATTTTACTCTGACACAGGTACAGGTGAAAGATCCATAAAAGTTGGCCAGGTTCAGCTCTCTCCTATGGGAAGTATTTGAACAAGTCTTGTTATTCTGGGTTACTAAAGAGCTTTCTAAGTGTGATCCTTCTAAGTGCATTGGTGAGATGGAACTGGAAATGTGACAGAACGTACATGGGCTTAAATTGTAGGCAGACCAATGTTTTAAATAAAGCATTCCTGGAAGAACTTTTCAGTCTTTTTCTCTGTACCGAGTTCTGAATCCTGCCCCATCCATCCTGCCCTACTTGCAATTTCCACGCAATGTTCCCTCAGGCATCTCTGTATCTGGCCTCCAAAGTGTGGTGTTTCTATGTTCCACACAGCCATGGGAGAGGAAAGGACAAGCCTCTCTCTCAGGTGGGGACAACTCTGCCCAAAGTTCTTTTTTTGGTCCAAAAGGTCCTTAAGGAAAAAGCATGAAGTAAAGCATCTGGAGAAAGCATGGCTGCTCTTAAAAGAAAGGAGCAAGGGTACATGAAGTGTTGGCTATGGATTTATCATCTGTTGACAGAATTTTCTCACCTGTCAGACAAGTTTCCTACAGGCAGATTCATTCCTGCTCTCAGCTCTTTTTAAACTCAGTATCTTTTCCTCAAGCTGTTAAGTCTCTTTCTCCCTCCTTCATGTAACACCCTCATGATCCTCACATGTAGTGGACCAGCCTGGATGTGTGTTACTCAGGTCCTCACACTCCCTCTCCTCTTAGAAGCCTGTTTCAGTGATTGATAAGAAGCAAACTCAGCAGGAATTTTCTACCTCTCCCTACCTTCCTGACAGCAATATATTGCTGAGGACTGGGCACAAAACCAATAAATAAATAAAAATATATTTAACAGTTAGGCTTTTCTTGTGCTGAAGGATCTCCCAGTCTCTGGATGCAGGAAGCCTTTTTCAGAGTGGAGAACTGCTGCTGGGTGGAATGTGTCAGCTGCTTACCAGGTCCTGGGCACGCTAGCGAGCCGTCGGAGGCGGTGCTATGAGCGCAGCCGTATGCTCAGCGTTAAGCCAGTGAGAAATTCCACTGAAGTCAAGGGGGTTTTTGCATGTGCTTAAGGGCTTTGCTGGACTGGGGCTTACGAAGAATGGACTATGGGTTCATCAGATGGGATTGGACCAAGAATCTTGCACCCCTTCTCTTGCCAAATCCTGGAGGATGCCTCTGATTCACAAGTGGTAGGAGTAAATTGGGTCATTGAAAAGAAGGGAATTCAGCTGACCAGCTGGCCATAAGCTCCCTGGTTGGAGGCTGCTGTGAAAAAGTGACTTTCTCTTACAGCCATGTAGGTCCTCGCTGGAGGATTTGTCTGTGTATGTGTGAACGGCTTTTTTTTGATCCAGCTATTCAAAAAGGTAATGCATGTGATGGAACAGGATCCCTGCTCATGGTTTTTTGGCTGTCATTATGGATGAAAACCCATCAAAAAATGATTAAGAACAATATTTGCAGAGTCAGCTGCTGAGTTCCCTGACGTGCTACAGTTGCAGAGCAACAACACTGCAGTGGGCAAAAGATTAACCACAAAGACTGTTAAAAAGAAAAAAAAACCAGGATGGATGTGTCAGATCAAAAAAATAAAGTTGATGATACTTAAAGATTAAATTGTCTCAGGATGATAAATGTAGCCATAAAAGCCTATAGGAATAAACTGGAACTCAGCTGCCGAGGAACTGTCAGCAGCCTAGAGGACATTGTTTGTCCTTAACTTAGACAGAAGGTTAAGAGAAGAAGGGGCAGTCATAGTCTTAGATCTGGAACTGAGTCACTCCATGGCTACAGACACATCACTTCTGCCTCTTCTTCTCCTCTCCCAGACAAACCGGTAAAACATAGAGATGGGAAAACTGATTCCAACAGAAAAAGTGCGTCACGCTTCACGATCCTTTGAGTGCAAGTCATCATATGATACATCTCTGTTTCAGTGACGCTGCTGTGCTTAGAGAAAAGGCACACTAATTGTCTTCAGGGTGCTTTGCAAAACTTTTCTTAATTCCCTCTAAGTCAAACCTTGTTTTCCCTTCCAGAGTTCAGTTAGAGAGAGAGAGAGAGATATTAATCCCAACAGCAAGGTTTCAGCCAATATTCTAAACTAGGAGGAAGGTCTAGGGTCAAAGCTAGCAAATGATGTTGGAAGAAAAAAGTTCACAGTCAGTGTGCTCTTTCATGAGCAGATTATGGACGTTTGGAAACTCTGTCATCGCAGAGGTAGTGAAATACTGCTAGTTTGCTATAGGCAATGTCTAAACTCCACCCCCTCCATTCTCTTGTGAAATGAAAAATACAATCACCAAGGTTTCAAATAACCGATGAAGAAACAGTCCTCCTTTTCCAGTGGTTTTGAACAAAAGAAAAAGGCGAAGTGTTGGCACTGTGAGCAGAAACATAGACCTATGTGAGCTCAGCTTTTGGAGTTGGAAGTCAGCCATGAAAACAGAACTAGCAGAAGTTCAGCAAGCCATTTAACCATGGTACTAGCATTCGTGTGGGACTGACTTTCATCCTTCGGGGACGCTGTGGTTCTTAAACAGGCAGGGCTTTAAATGCCAAGTTTTATTCATTTTCAAGAAACTTTGACAAACAGGCAAACTCAGGTGATGAGAGGGATAGATAGACTTAGAAAGAGGTGAAAAGCAGAGATCCAGTTGATGATTCAGCCAGGGACCTCATTTGAGCTCGGGAAAGTCACTTAGCCGTGGGATCTGCTGTCTACAGACCAAGTGCCTAACCTAAGCCAGTAGTGTGGACTCCTTATAGAACTGTAGGATGGGTGTGGTTCGAAGAGACCTCTGAGTTCAAGCTAATGGAGAGAAACAGGTACATCCAGAACCTCCTCTCACCACTGTTCCTACAGTGGGGCATTTCCCTTGGGGAAATACTATCTTTTCATTAAATTATCATCTCTATATTGTTATAATGCTTTCAGTGCAAAGATGGTTTTTCACTTGGTCTGTTTAGTGCACAACTCATTTAGACCCTGGGTATTTGGTGGCATTTTGCCATTACTTCCCTAAAAGTTATTACTTCTCCTACTGGAGATGAGTGCTAGATTTTCTGGGCTGCACTATCCTGTAAGTCAGTGCATCACTGGCTCAGTGGTTTGGAAAAGAGAAGTGCTGTCTCCCAAGTGTCTTGTAGCACACTGTGTGGCAGTGTGAACGGCCCGAGTATCCCAAGCTGGATAAATATTTTCAGGGTAGATTGCAAGGAAAGTAGTTGAGTCTTCATCTGGATAATGAACAGCAGGTAATTCCAGGAAGTTTGAGCTTAATTGTTTTTCTGTATCTAATTCATGTGGATGGGTGTCCAGCATCTCACCGCAGCTCTGAGAGCTCTGCAGTGTGTGTTGATATGACCTTGTAGTGCAGACTCAGATATTCATGCAGTGGGTGAGAAAGAGAAATGGATGTTTGCCTTAGAGGCAAACATCAATACACAGCAGAGGAACAGTCTCCTTTCAGTCCTAAATGTATTGTAGAAAAGTCTTGCAGGAAAGGTTTCTGTTGCCTTTACCTAACTCCTGCTTGGATAACTGCATGCTGCTCTTTCCAAAGACTTCCTGCATCTTTGGCTGGGGGAAGTTCTTCTGACCCCTTGCATTAATCTGCTGTTTAAGGTCAAGGCTATATTTAAATACCCACCAAGATGCACAAGCAAGAGGTAGTTGGTATCCAGCAGGGAGGAGAGGGTTGCCATCAAAAATGTTTTGTGGGATCTCATGGAAAGGAAGGTGTTGAAGGAGCTCAGTTCACTCTCCAGCCTGGAGGGAGAAGGGAAAGGCAGAGGAGCAAAGATCCTGCCTCACAGACAGCTCTGCCGTGAGTGCACAAGGCATAAAGCAATCTTGGACCCACTGGACATACCTAGTGAAGATCTGTGCTGTGATATCCTGCAATGATTGGGTCTCAGATACCTATTTCCTCCTGGAAATATCTCCATCCTGAATGTCCCATATCCTGCCCAGATTTTTCCAGATTTAGCCTATGATGCATGCGAGAGCATGGACAATTGGAAATTACTTAGATTCAGAGCTGTAGAAAGCCATTGCTTCTCTGTTTCACACATTAATCCCCTGAAGCTTCACATCAGAGAAAATCCATGTGATTTCTTGCAAT
>WAAG01059354.1:0-13309 GCA_013390105.1 Tichodroma muraria | reverse complement strand
AGTAACTCTGATACTCAGAAGATATGTGTCTCTATATATATAAGAATTAGTGGAACAGAAAAGTTTGTTTAAGCATATAGGATTTAACAATGTGGTGGGTTTTTTCTGCTTTCCTTTGTGATTCGCCTACATGAAACCCTCAACATCATCATAGAATTAATATTGTGAGAAAACTTTTTTGACTTTATTGAAAAAAAAATATATTTTAATCAGTATAATCCAAATCAGCTCCTCTGCTCCTTGCTTTCATTTCAGAANCCAAATCAGCTCCTCTGCTCCTTGCTTTCATTTCAGAACAAAATGAAAACAAATTCTCATGGGCAAAGAATTATTATTTGTAGGGGAGAATCAAACAAGATGATTCAACAGGAGGGAGACTGACACTAGCAGATACCAAGTACTCTATCAGAAACTCAGCATAACTAAAAGTAGTTCAATTTTTTTTTCTTTTTAAGATGAGCACAAGTTTGTTTTTCTTAAAAACAGAATTAAGACTACTCATGGCTCAATAGCTGGAGAATAAATCAATGAAATTGCATGAGCTATTAATATTTGGGAAAAAAACAGTAAAATGGTCAATCTCTTTGATTAGCAAGATGACTCAACTCCTTTTGTTCTCCACAGAGATCAGTATCATTTTTAAATAAGTCAAGAAAAAGATCACAGTGGGGTCTGGCATCTGTCACATGTGCCATCCATTAATGCTATTCAGGTCAGCACTGCCAATGTGAGCACTGCACAAGTTGGGTTGGCAACTTGCAACAAGAGACATCCCATGCCTTAAACACAGCAGCAGAAGTAGGTCAGATTCAGCCACAGCTGAACCCTGCTTGTCCATTCAGTTACACAATGGCCACCCTCTTAGGGAGAAGGGCAAAGACACAAAACTGTGCTCTTTTGTGCAGAAAAATAAATAGTTTATCGCAGCCTTCTGTATCATAACTGAAAAAGTACACATCACAGCATGGGGAATCAGGAATCCTTTTAAATGTTCTTTCTGCCCTCTGTGCAGATACAAGGGCAGCTGTTTAAAGCACAGCATCTCATACACAGACCTAAAGCTCAGACCTATGAGAAAGGTCTCCAGCAGTAATGGGCTCCTCTGAGCCCCTGAGCAATAAACAGGAACATGCCATCTCTAGGTACAAGACTTTACTCACACTTTACTCTGAGTCTAAGCATCACCTGACCCACTGTACCCCAGCCCACCCAGTTCCTGGGCCTATCTTAACCAATGATACCTCTAGTGAGCCCGTTCATTATTCTGAGGTCAAGGTGGCAGAACAGCACTGGAGTAACTACCTAGACCTTCACCTCTTCCCAGAGGACATATGCAACCCTGTTTCTAATAATCAGAGATTTCTTTCAGGTGGGAAACATCTTTAAGATCATCAAGTCCAACCATTAAGCCAGCACTGCAAAGTCCACCTCTAAGACACATATGCACCTCTTTTAAATTCCCTCAGATTTAAAACACTTCACTGAAAAGCATGTTCCAATGTTTGGAAACTCTTTCTGAAAAGAAATTTCTTTTGTTTCAGACACTATTTCTGTGATTTGTTCCAGAATACTTGATTAATTTTGAATGCCTATATATATATATATGTAGTTTAACAGAATAATCACCATCCCCAGAGAACTTCAGATAGCAAATGCATGTTTTAAAAAAGTCTGGTTTAGTTAGTCTGTTTTGCTGGGTTTTATGTATAGTTTCTAAAGCCTTTTAGCAAATGAAGACATTTGCAGTGAGCACTAAAACAGTAAACATAGATACTTTGACTTAAAAGAAAAAAAAAACAAACAAAAAACAAAATAAACCCCACCACAGCCCAGAAATAAGATAAAGGAAATCTGTTGTCAGTCATTACATAAAGCCGTATGACCTGGTTAACCCCACCTCGGATTAAGAGAGGTGAGGTATTCTCTCCATCAAAATTTAAAAAACAGATAAAAAGAAAAAACACTAAAACTAGAGAACACAGCCAGTCCAGCAGAAGACATGGGACCACAATGCTGCAGCTCTTATGCTCTGTATCATGAATGACAGTGCTGGGTGTTCTTTCAGACACCTTTTCATCCTCGCCTCTGCCTCTGGCTACCACAGGATATTTTGTGATTTTCTCACATAGCAAGCAGTAGTTCATACCACAGAATCCCAACCAAGTTGTATAAAATGCCCAGAAGGCACCCCTCAGGAGGCAGGAGGAAACATAACAAGCTCCACTGGAGAAGCCTGTGTCTCCCTGCTGCACGAAAGCAGGCTGGTCGTGCCTGCCAGTGAGGAGAAATCCTAAATGGCTTGGAAGTAACAATTCTAAACATTTAATTTACACTTGCTGCTTCTGTTCCTAATTTTGCCTTTCAGTGAAATGGTGTTTATCCCTTCTTTATTGTTAGCATGCAAATGCTGTCCCCATCTCCTCCACAGCCACACCATCATAATACTGTAAGATATTGTACATTAATGATAAATGAAGGTTTATGAACTACTGCAAAATAAACTGATCTGCATACTCAACCCAGCATGCCACATTACAGGCCCCACTCACAAGCAGATTACACCAACACTGATATTTTTCTATCATAACATAGTGGGGGCTTTTCTCATCTAACTCTGGAATATGTCAAATTCATGCATAGGGAGGCAATTTACAGAAGGCACACATTGATTTTGAAATCTGCCTGATTTTTAGGCAAGTTGCATAGAAAATTGCTACATATCTCTAAGCTGAGAGGCAGTCCCAAAGTAAACCTTTTGTCTGCAGCATGAAATTGCCTACATAATATACTAAGCCATAGCATCTCATGCAAACAAGTATCTACCATTAAAGGAAATTAGTGTGGAAGCCAGGTGTGCTTAGCAGACAGACCTGGAACTTTATCTTTTTTTCTTGCTAGATATGTGGCAGCTACTGAGATACCAACAAATCTCCCTTTTTTTTCTATCAACACACACGCAGCAGACACAAAACCTCTGCGTTATTACACAGCAAACACATTATGAAGCATATTCCATTTGGATTCACTTTGATGAACTCTGTGTACCTCAGACCTGAGTAACTAAAACATTCCCATCAGACTTACAAAATTACATCAAGACAAAAATATGTGAAGAAAAAACAAGCCATTTAAATAACTGAATTTCATTAGATTTGTTCATTTAAGTGCTTATTTCCTTCCACATCTGACAACAACTGCATAGAAAACATCTATGAGTTTATGTAAGAGACACTGGAAATGCTTTATGAGAGCTGCATCCTTCCTTCTTGAACGCACCCTGTATGAACTTATTTATTTGTACTTGAATAATGTGTGGAGCTACAGACATGGGATCAGAATTTGGCTGTCCCTGGTGTTGAATAAACCAGTAACATCAACAACAACAGCTTTTTTCCTCAAGAGAGGTCAGACAACAGACAACACACGGAGACAAAAAAAACAAAGGGAGCACCAAAACCTCTGAGAACAGTCTTCTCAGCAGGGAGGCAATCCTGATACTAAATCACCCACTCCCTCCTTGTCAAGTTTTTGCAGCCTCTTGCACGGGAGATCTCAAAGGGGGCTGTGAAGTAGGATGCTTGCAGATGTTTACAAAGTGCTCATCTTACGTGAGCACAGCAACAGAGGAAAAAATGTGACAGGCTTGCTTAGAAACACACACAGATAAAAATACAGAATAAACCTTCTTTTTGTATTCCTGAGTTGGAGCTCATTCTTAATCAAGAGCAATAGCTGTTCTTGGAATTCTCACATGTCAGAATGAAACTTTAAAAAAATCTTTCATTACACCGACAATTAGCAGAACTGCAGTGCTTTTTATAATAAATGCCCTGTTTCTCTAGAGGGGCAAAGAGACATGAAGGAAAAAGGAAAAGGACTTACCAAGTGGCTTTGTGATGAGCAGCTCCACTAATTCAGGGTAGTGCAAGTCGCATATTCCTGCACATTCCCCCTGACCCAGATTTAGATGGCAAAATGCATTAGCAAAACTGAAGATTAACCATCAGCTATTACAAACCAAGTATAAGAGCTGGATTTGGGGGTGTGTGCCAGAAAAGGGGGAGAATGTGCCTAGCAAGAGCAACCAATATTACTAAAACTTGTGCTTTTTCGAAGATCCACTCCTTTTATACCACCTAAGTGGACAAAAGGGGCCCTAACCAGCCACAAGTTGACCACCAATAGCAACCTACAAATGGAAACCACTGTAGCATTTGTGTTGGGCCCTGGTCCTACAAACACCACAAGATAAACTCTAGAATTTCCTGAACTGGGAGAGACCCACAAGGATGATCAAAGTCCAGCTCCTGGCTCTGCACAAGACAGCCCCAAGAATCATACCATGTACCTGAGAGTGTTGTCCAAACGCTTCTTGCACTCTGCCAGGCTTGGTGTTGCAACCACTTCCCTGAGGTGAAGTTCCAGCACCCAGCCAACTTCTGGGTGAGGAACCTTTTCCTAACATTTAACCTAAACCTCTCCTGACATACACAAGGATGAGAATTCTCTCCAGCCTTATATCCCATCTACTTGAGCCATTCTGAAGTGCCTTTGAACTTTTCCAGGGGGCACAGCGAGATGATCTGGGCACCGCAGTGCCCTCAAGTCTTTGTACACCCAGGAAGGTCAGGTAGCACCAGCCCAACCAGGGCAAAGCCAAGGCACAGCTGGGGCAGCATTACTAGAACCTGAAAATAATTTTCAGTTGTTTCAAGCTGTCTGGAACCACACCTACACAATCACAGAATGGATGAGGTTGGAAGGATTAAGACTGGGTCGCCTGCTGAAGCAGGGTCATCCCAGAGCAGATGGCACAGGATTGTGTTCAGACATCTGTGTGTGCCTTCCTACCACAATTCTAAAAGAATGCAGCAACAATTTATGGACAGCTCTGAAAAACATAGCTAGCAGGTTCACTGAAATTACTTGGGCTTCCAACTTCATTGTTACATGCTTGAGAGGTAGGTAAATGGAGAAAGCACCTTTTTCCCTTCAATTTTTGACTTGTACCATAACTAACCAGCCAACTTTTAGTGGAAGGTCACAGGGAAGTACTAAAAAAATAAGTATCAGATAACAGAGGCCTCAGTAAAGTAAGAAAACAGGAGTTGCACTACATTTGTAGCTGAAGAACTCTAAATAAGCACAGATTCTGGAATAATAAAAAAACTAGTCAATGTTTCATTCTTTAATAGTCATTTAGAACTGCATTATAAAAAATCCCAATTTTAACCCCGTGTGAAGATAATGCTGCTCACCTATAGCCAGGATTTATCCTGTCAGCTTTTTCTATACTACGTGTGTTCTGTGTGTATTACTTCCGCCAACTGCAAATACCTCCTTGCACTTAAGATATGGCTCCTGGCAGCTGTCCAGCTTATTTCTATGTCTATGCTCCATCAAAGCTCAATTACCCTGAAAGCTTCAATAAATGTTACCAGGATCTCTGTCGCAGTTTCTTAGAGGACACACAGAAAGAGTGTTTTTAAGTAACAGTATCACAGTGAGAAAAAGTACCTACAGAATTGCATATTTCCTAGGGAAGGGGTAAACAAAAAAATATCCAGGTTATAAAAATATATTAAAAGTGGAATTTTAAGTGCATCTTATAATAAATGTCACTATTTTTTTACATCTACTCTCTGGTCTAATTTCTGGAGTACTTTCCTTCTTTTGGGCTGCTCACCAGCCACGTTATAGGTACGTTATAGTTCTACAAATCATTTTCTGTTCTATGAATATTTAAGAAGAAAAAGTCTGAATGTGATACTAGTGCAGTTTATTAAAAAAAAAAATAAAACAAGGTGAAAGGAATATAAGTACAAAATCCTCCAATGGAATATTATGGTTTCAATGAAAAGTGCTGCACACCGGTAGTTTTGCAGGAGGCCACTAAAAACTTGGTGAAGGTTAGTTTGCACTGCTAACACTGAAGGCACAGAAATTCATGTGTTTTTACAAACACATCTGTCCAAAGCATAGTTTTGAAGACATCACAACAAGCCTCCTAACACTCCCATTGGGAGTGCAGGGAGACAATGAAGGGTAGCTCTGAAGCACAGGACAGAGCAGACACCACAAACAAGCAGCCAGGCTGAGAACTCTGCAGTAAACGTGAGGAAATGGAATTGCCAGGGACGTGGCTGCTGGAAATCCCTAAGGCACCATTCCCAAACCATAGCCATGCAGTCAATTACACACTTGGGCTGTAAAATTTAGAGGTGAACATGGGGGTTTTTCTCTAGTTCTATTACAGACAAACTACAGGGGAGGAGCAGCTGTGAGGAAGCAGAACAGGGACTCTGCAGGAAGAGCTGGGACTCCACAGGAAGCACTTAGTGCTGCTGAGGCTTCATAAATGGTAACAAATATTCTCCAATTTTAGATACTGCTAGAAACGGCTTCTTAATGACCACACCAATATGAATGGTATCCCATGTGACTATACATTAAAACATTTTGTATTTTCAATTTTTAGATACTCAGTTATCACCGAGCTAATTATGGAAAAGCTTGTAAAGCTTTACGCCAGCTCTACAGAGCCTGAATGCTTGCATCGTCCAAAATCGAGCAAAAATCTGTTTCCAAACAAAATTTCATGGCAAAAAGTGCTATCATTGTAATAGTTACCGACATGCCATAAAATCCAACTTATTTCATAAACAAAATTATACACTTATATTATACACTATATAAGATCCTGAATCAAAACACCTCTCAAACTCATTTTAAACTGTGAGCAAAGTGACAGCCAAGCTGAGGCACTGATCCACAAACCAGCAGGATTTCTCAGTGATGTAAAAATTCTTAGAAAATTGCCATATCCAGAACAAGATAATGTGCCCAGGGCTAACTGCTAATTTCAACTATTCACTTCCATGACTGTGGTAACTGCAGGGTGGGCTTCTCATCTTGGATGAGGAATCTGCCCCCGAAAGTATATTAAATGATGAAATCTGTGCACACATATACCTGTCTCTTCATTTCATTCATATTTTGCATTTGTACATTTTTATGATTCAAAGACGCAGTAAGTAGTTCCTAGTCTGGATAAGATCCTTGCAGAATTTATAAGTAATAGCTTAATATATGGGGTTTAAATTTTGTGGGCTGAAACACCTTTTCCTCTTTGAGAACAAATGTGTCTCTAAATCCTGCAGAAGCCAATGAAGATTCCCAGCTGAAGATTCCCACAAATCCCAAAGGCCATGACATCTGCCAGATGAAGAGGACATTTTACAACAGTGTTTTTAGCACTGGGGGACTGAAATTCACTGTACACATTTGCTGAACAGAGTGAGGGGGTTTTTTGTTTGTTTGGGGTATTGTTTTTTTATATTTTTGGTGGGGTTTAGTCATAAATAAGCTAACTCCTGGCCTTTAAAATGCAGATTTTAATATGATCTTAATATCTAGTGCAAGCATCTCAAAATCCTAAAATTCTACCAAATGAGCCATCACAGCCCTGGGGTACTGATCCATCTCAATGACCATGACCAACGTCCCCTGAGCCCCCCGTCCTGCTCAGGAACCTGCTCTGACTCAGCCCAGGGTCCCCACCACATCTGAGGCTGTTGCTGGACCTTGTTGGCAGCGCCTGTTTCTGCCACCCATCCTTGGTGAATCCATTTGGTGCTCCCTGGCAAGAAGGAGACTGAAGAAGGTTCAGGGTGAAGCCAAAGGAGATGGAGGAACCAGTTTCACCCCCCTTATGCTTGCTTGAGCATGGGGCAGCTGACCCAGCACACCCGGTCAGTTCAGGACAGCTTTGCAGGCACTGTACTAGAAGTTTAAACAGAGCTTAAACTGAGTGATAGGCTTGAGTTTTTGTATAGCCTGGTGCTCCCCTGCTGCCCACTAAGTGTCAGGGACTGGCTGCAGGAGAACCAGTTCAGGGGAAAAAGATAAAGTTTTTGAGAAAGAACAAAAACACAGCATGAGAAGTAAAAATAGCTATGGAAAATATGATAAAGTGACCCATAAAAAATGATAAACTTACCCATAAAGCCAAGATAACTTTTACACACCTTTCACCACAACTCACTGTCTACTCGAAGGTTTGCTTTAGATCAAATTGTTTTTCAGAAGAACATATTTTGAGAGCTACTTTGAAAATTTTGCACTATACTAGAGAAGGCCACAGACAGCAATCATTAGGAGTGCTGCAAAAATTATTGCATTTTCCAGGTTCATATAGCAATGTGATCAACAAACTGGCAAAGATCAGCTCTAGCTCTGGTCAGAGGGCTAGCAGCAGAAACTTGGCACTCCTGACCTCCCAAGCCCAAAGAAGGAGCAGAGGGGAGAAGTCAGTGGTGCCTGTGCTGCTGTGCTGAAGAAAGACAAGTCCCAGCTGACTGCGTGAGAATCTCCCTTCCGTTGCCCTTCTCACCCATGACAAACCCAGAAGCAGAAGAGAGCACCAGGAAAGTTCTGCTTCCCGTGTATGCAGTGTGAGAGGGGTGCACGTGGCCCATGCTGCAGGTGCAGGCACAGGTGTGCTATGAGGGGTGACACCACCAGGGTGTCACCACACATCCTACCCTGTGTGGGGGATGGCTCTGCATCAGCCCTGAGCCTCAAGGGCACCACCTTGCCAGCCCAAACACATGGTCTGCATGGCAAACCTGCACATCCTGAGCCCCAGAGGGATCTATTATCCTGCTCCTTTCACCTTTGCAGTACCCAATATTCTTAACTTTAAAGAAAGGTCAGACAACTCACTGGCTCTAATTCAGTTGTATTTACACTGAGCTTTATTTCAAGGATTCTATTGAGAGATCTTGGGTAGCCTCTCCTATCAATGTGTCCAAGAAAGCAGAGAAGCACAGTTGTTCACATTTTAGCAAAATACTTGTGCCTTGTTTTAACCTACATCTCCCCTCTGAGATCCAAACTCTCCCCTTCATTCCTGCTAGAGCAAGTGTTTTCTGTAGCTTTTCCCTATTCACAGGCAAACCCCCCTACTTCCAACAGAACAGCTGGCTAACACCAAAAATACAAGTATGAATTGTGCATTTGGTTTTGAGAGCATGAAAACACGCATGGAAATACCAAAATATTCCTCTTTACCATGTTTCTTTGAATTAAGTAAAAGAACCCAAAGGTGGGTACAATTTGAGGCAGCTGCTGTCACCCTCTGGGGAGCAGCAAGGCAACCCCAGCACACAGGGACAGGCTGGGGACCCTTTTTGGGCTGGTGAGACACAGCACACACAGCTCTGCCTCCCTCCCACACTGTTCAACAGGAGCCTGCCAGGAGCTGGTGAAGAAGAAATGATAAGAATTAAAGTGCTTTCATTGCAGTGCATGCAGGCACCAATTTAGAATTAGATGCATTTGCAGATAGGAAAAAATAAAGTCCAAGAGCTTCAGATTCCTGGATGCCTCACACTAAAACCATCAATCAATTTAAAAACCTAATAAAATTCATAAAGGAGTCTAATTATCTATAGAGTCTATTCAATTATAAAACACAAAGAAAAAAACGACAAAATAAAACTGGTGCCTTGTATTTACTGATCTGTTTAATGTTGCTGGTTGTACATACTAAATTAATATTTTCCTCTTGAAGATAGCTGGGATATGTATTCAGGATACCAAGAAAAACAATCATCATTTAAAGAGAGTAGTGAGAGCCTTGGTAGCACGGGAAGTTTTTATTTATTATCCACAAATTCAAAGTATATGGACATATACGTACATATTTACATACACATTAAATGTCTGCATAAGCACAAGCGTTTATACATGTACATGCTTACATATCTGTTTATATATTTATATGCTTACACAAACATGTATATATATCTAAAAATACAGTTTTGGTATTTTTTGTGGTTGATCAAATCTACACAAGAAATTAATTTGTGATTAGAAGAAGCCATATACTGTCAAACTTTTCATATTAAGGTCGTTATTAGTGTTTATTTGATGCAGTCCCAGAGGAAGTTTCATCAGAGTTTTTAATAAATTGTTAATTAAAGTCTACAGCTTTGGGAGGTTCTTTTCTGACTGAAAAAATAGTATTGGCCAGCTCTATTCTCAGAGGCTTTTTAGCCTATGACTGCCAGATCCTGCCTCTTCCTTAAAAAAACACACATAAAACATGTTTTTAACAAGTGGTGAGCTACCACAGCTTCCATTAACCACAATTGCATCTGTGATTTTTCACCATTAAAAAAATATAGTATATGTTTGATTAGCTGCTGATGAAGACTTGTATTATTTCAGTTCATGAGATTTACATGAAAGAGGGTTTTAAAAGAAAGTTGATGCAAAGGCAGATATTACCCCCAGCAGTTTCAATTATCTTCTTTGACTGGTCTTCATTATTTGTACCTTGTCTATTATTTAACCACACTGCAGCACCACATTAACTATCAAATAATCATGCCTGGGAGTAGTAAGATTATATTAAAAATACCCAACTATCTGAAGTATACATTGCACCTTAGGTCATTCAGAAGTAAGTTTTCATAGTTAGAAAACACAGATGAGATTTCATACTCTTCTGAAGTGTGGGGTTGTGGGTTTGTTTTTTAAATCTCTACCTAGAAACTCAAACACTAGAATTACCTACCTAGACCTCACATTTTAGCTCAGGGTGAGCTAAATTTGATCTCACTCATAGAAATCAGCCAAATTTCCAAAGAGGGTATTTTGCTAAAATGAAAATCCTATACAGAGAGGGAAATTAGCTGCAAAGAAAAACCCCAAACAAACCAGTAATCATCAGCAAAAGACCACAAAGATAACACCACAGCAATCTGAAGCAAGAAAGGAGCATTTATCACCTGCCATGGCTGCAACTGTCAGAACCTGAAACTGAGGAGCTGCAATCAGCATCTTGCAGAACTTGAAGAATTTTAGTCATGAGATCAGCTGGCACAGGCAATGTATTTCAATAGAATCCAAGTTACCAATGCCAGGGGGAAAAAAAAAAAAAAAAACAGACAGGAAAACTCCTGGAAAAAGGTTTTTTCAGAAAATAACCTCAGCAAGGAAAACACAAAGACAGGATTTCCAGCAGGGTTTTAACTACCATTGACTGCACTCTTGAAGTAAAGAGGCAAAAACGTGTAAACAAGGGAACAGTTCAGACTTCTGGAAAGGTCATTAAAATTAAACTGGTTTTCTCCCGACAGTACTGCTATTTGAATTACCTTCTCAATTACCTGAGCCTTCCTGGCGTGTTTTGAAAATTCATGTTTAGGAAGTCAAGGACAGTCTAATCCTCACAATGCACCAGCACTTAGATACCCATACATTCTAAGCGGTAAATTAGAGTCAGTTGTTTAATCCCCTTCCATTTCTGATTTGTTTTAGGCAAATAAAAGTACTTTTCCACTTGGCTTGGGTATTGAGAGATTTAAATTCAAAGGCAGGTTTCTCACAAAATTGTAAGATTGTTCATTTGATCTCTAGGTATAAATATCTCATCTAATTCAATCACCCTAGAAAATAAAGGTACAGAATTACAGAGCTACTGAAAGGAAACATCTACTGTGATTTACAAATGTGGAAACTTTTATTTTTTCATGCTTTCATTTTGACAGTACACTTTTCTCCTTTTGCCTAAAAGTCAAAGGCACTTAATTGCTTCAAATGATGCAAAATTAAAATAAACTTAAAAATCAGCAACTATTATATTATAAAGGCCCCATCTAAAATTGAACAATAAAAAAGTGTCTGCGCAAATATGGAACTCCATTGTCTTTGGATGTCTGTTACAAGACAAAACCCAGGTGCTTTGGCGTTACTGAACCCAATTTCCATGCTTTTGAAAAGCTTTATTTCTAAACTCTGCTCTTTCCAGTGGTTTTTGTGAATTCCAAATTTAATTAAAATGAAAAATGAAATCAATTAAGAGGCAATATTTGACATGTTTGACAACATAAAGCTTACTAACTACAATACAGTGATTTATCTTAGATCATAATGCTTGTCACCAAAGCCCATTCACATCACTATCTGGAAGCCAATTCCTCAGGTTGCTGAGAAGGACAATAACCTGGAAATTAAATCACTATCAGATATTCTAAGCAAATTATTTCATAATAGAATACATTAATCAAAAATATATAATTAACTGTAAGTGCAATAGAACCAATTACTGAAAATCCTAGAGATACAATTATTTTTAAAAGGTAGTAAAAAGTGAAGCGAAGAGCAAATTGAATTTTGCCAGAGGTTATTCTCCATGAAAATGTGAAAATCAGTATTTTTTAAGTGTGCTGTGTCCTGTGTTTTATAAATGAAGGTGGCATATTGCCTTTGCTGAGTCTGTGTCAAACTCCTCAAGGTGTGCCAGGTGGGATCCACACCTTTGCACCCTGCCCAAAGGCTGTGATCATCTGTCATTCCCATGAGTGCCACAGGCTTGGTGTTCTTGCCCTTTGCATTAAAATGCAAAAACAAGACAAGCCATTAGTTGCCTGCTGTGCCAATAAAAGCAAATTTCTGGTGAAAAGTCTATGACATTACTGAGAAAAAACTTCAAGTGGCAGTATTTAAATCCCCAGTTAGACACCATATCTCAATCTGGAACAGTTTCCCCATTGCATGGAGAGGTTGCTGCATTTCTGTTTGTTTGGTTTGGGGATCTGTTTTTTGATTGATCAATTGATTTATTACATACCATAATCTGCAGTCACTGAGAGGTACTATTCATGAGACTGTCATTCATTACCATTCTTGTAATCACTTCATTAGAAGTTTGTTCTTAAAAAGAAACTGCACTGAAATTGGTGATTTAGGGAAGTATGGGTAGATATTGAATAGTTGGAGCTTTCCTGAAATGTCTCTCCTCAGTCAATTCTTCCTGTATGTACACAGCAACCACATAAAAACCAGAAACTAAAGGAATCAATATCAACTTGAAGCCTTAGGTCATTCCTGGAGCTGGCATTATAAAATGAAACCTTTTTTATTTTTTCCACTTCCAACATGTTTTAATAGTAATGAATACTAATGCAATATCACTCCTTGATGGGATTTTTTTTTTTTCTAATGATACAGAGCACTTTAAAGATTTTTTTCCTCTCCACCAAGTGTAATGGTATTTTAATTATGTAGCTCTAAATGCTCAAGAACTTTAATGAGGAATTTGATAGACTAATTGAATGAGATGCAGCCAAATATAAAAATTTAAATGGATGCTCCCCACACTTTACGATTCCTGGCAATGGTGCCTGAGAAACGTGTTGACCCGTTTACACATCACCATGGGTATTTCACTTCACTGCTTCACTTTCTACATCAACAATCCATCTGATGGCAAAGCAAAAGAGGGTATTAAACTGCAGCA
>WAAG01059353.1:12654-23907 GCA_013390105.1 Tichodroma muraria | reverse complement strand
AATTCTAGTAGCCATCTCTTGAGTATGTAAGTTATGATATGGCTTTTTTGATGGCTAGACAATCTGCATCTGCGAGAGCAGCAAACCTGACAACATTCATACACGTTTTAAGACCTATCACATCTTTCATCTCCTCTGTGCACAGTTTTCTCCTGCTATAAGGTTCTTTCCTGGCTGCAACCATCTCATGGTGACTATAACGCAGAGGTTGAGCTTGATAGTCTTGGAGGTCTTTTCCAGCCTTAATGATTCTATGATCCTGTGATCTTGTTTTAAACTGAATTTTAATTTCAAACTTCTTCCTTCATCAGAGCATCTTCCATGTGGTCTGTTTTTCCTACATGAAACATAGTGAACAATATAGTAATTTTCCTTAATAAAATATTTGCTCAAGTCAGACAAAGTCTTTTTCAGACCTTCCATATGAGAATCACATTGCTGTTAACAGTTTTCCAGTGATGAAGAATACATTCTTGTTTAGTAAAGGAATAAATCATAAGAATTTTTTCCAGATGGCTTATGGAAAAGAAACTGAATGCAGCAAAAAATAAGATAAATAAAGACTGTGTAAATAAGGTTTATTCACTTGTAATAAATTCATCTCCAGTACTAGAACTGAACTGAAAAGGTACTTTCATCACTGAAAGTCTCTTTTGCAAGAAACCACCAAAGCAATTGGCAGCAACATCAGCTGAGTTTGTGTAACCAGGGTATTAGTCATATCAAGGACATTTACATGAAATTGATGAATTATAATTTTCTTTAAAATTGTCAGTCTGAGGAAAACACAATTACCAAATTATTTAAAATGGATTCACTGTTATACCTGGGACTGAGAACTTAATGAAGGATATTTCAAGATTGGACTTTGGTGGCTAACAGTTTAAAGAGAATTAATGATATCATATATATGCTGTGTTTACATCTAATGAAAGCAGTCCCATGTGGGCAAGGGCAGACGTGTAATCAGGAATGTAGTATGGATGGGTAAGATTCAAAGGGTGTTTTACAGCACTCAGAGATACATAGCCCATGGTGGTCTTCATGCATTTTTGCTCTTGATAATTTGCGCTTGTTCTAACTCCCACTGCAGTGAATGTTTAGAGTTTTCAAGTGAAATGCACATTTAAGAAAGTTAGTGTTTCTCTTGCACTTTTTCTATGATTGGAAATCCTAATGCCTCTGTGCTTTGGAAACATGATTTGAATGCTGGATTAGGGATTAACATTGTTTGAGATTTTTTCCTACCTCCAAAATTACCAAGACTTGTGTCAAAGATGAGTAGCTGGGTTCTCAGAATCCCCATTCAAAACCTACCCTTCCTGGGAACTATCACATTCATCTGGTTTTTGAGAGCTTAGTGATTGTCTGCTTGAAATTAGTGTGAGTACAAGGAAAATGCCTGCAGCTATTTTTGCACTGAATCTACTGAAACATTTAGAAGAGGTTTGTCTTACAACCTGTTCAAACTCCCATTTCCTTGCAATAATAGCACTGATCACAGGCTCTGCAGGTAACATGGCTGTAGGGAGAGGGTGGATGTGCCCATTCATGGCATTCCAGGTACCAGGGCTGAGGCTCAAATTGCATAGGAACAAAAAAGTCCAAAGTACTGGTAGCATCTGAACAGCAGAGTTTAAGTGAGCAACTGATGCTTCTTAACGATCCAAATGCTTTGTGCCTTTTGTCATTGTCAGCACCTCTCCTTACTGCTGGAAGGAACACACTCTGCGGTAGCCCTGCAATTCCACTGCTTCACGTTTTGTAACAGCACTCTACATGGACTCTGCCATGTGGAAAAGCAAACAGAGAATTACTGACAGAAGATATCCTGTCATCAAGCAGAATCCCACTGGACCATAAACAAGGTCAGACAGAGCAAACTTACAGCCTCCCATATGGCTCATAGGCTGCCAGGAGAAGTTTGGCATTCAGGTCTGTTGAGGCACAGCTAGGGTGCCTTCCAGGGACCCAGCCCTGTGGGTCTATCTGTCCTCATGGGGCTTCTCAGCTGAGTTAAACTCTCTCTAGGTAAGTCCTTTTTCTCATAACTTCCTGTAAGTGTGTCAGATCATGGCTCACAAACCCACAGCAGGCCATTTATGTTGGATGCTTATGATAGGTGGTCACATGCTTTACTGTAAGATGCATTATCCCCTTCTGCTGACTATCACTGCAGGAAGTCAGGTGGATTAGGTTATAAAGGTTATAACAACCTTTAGCTTATAAGGAAGGTCTAGTTTTCTTTCAGGGCTTAGTTTGGATCCAGCTGCCCCATAGGCTGAGAGAATGCATGAGTGGGAATTGTAGAATAAAAACATCTCCAGATGAATTTGAGGCACCATAAAACATATGTGCTTGCCACAGATTAAATACACAGTCCCTAAATGAAAATTTAAGTTATTTATGTCTATCAGAATTCTTCCTATTTTGTTTACCTTTAATAACACGAATATAATGGAGAGAGTTCCCTATCACATATCAAGACAAAAGAAATCTGCAAGGACAAATGATGCAAAGTAGACCTAGACAGATTTTCTTGGAATTAGGAAAAAATACTGCATCTCCCTACAAAAGCTTTGCAGAATTGTCCAGTTCCTAAAGAATATTATCAGGACTATGCTGAGAGTAATATCAGCAAGGTATGTTCAGTGCCCAGGGTCTATAGATCATCATACTGTGAACTGTAGGAATTTTTCTGCTTTTGGTGTATGGCACAAGATTTATTAGTTTCCTGTCCCCTACACATCCTCTTCTTCCAGAGGGATTTAGGATGATCTCTCTTCCTAGACCCCAGTCCCTGTGGTGGGGACAGCCTGCTGGTCTGGAGCATGTAGTTGCTCAGCTGGAGGAAAACTAGAGATGCACCACACCTTGGTAGGTAACTCCCAAACCAGCATTCAGAGGTATCCCTTTTTATACTTTTGCTTGTAGCAGCCATTCTTCACAGTCCAATAGGGAAACTACCAATGCAGCTGTTGTCCATCTCAAACCCAAAGGCCTGGGAGGTAGATGGGGAAGGAAGTCGCTCTGTGTGTGATTTCCCAAAGCTTTTTCTCTGTCCTAGCAACTATGGGATTTTTCCTAACTTCTTTCCCTTTAGCAACAGGCCAAGAACCTGTTTTTCTGCCACCACATTCTGATAAAAATCTCACCATCCTACCTTCTAATCAGTCCTGGTGCACAGATTTATCAGGATGGGATCTCACGGGAGCAGCTCCTGCTGTGTTTGTACAGGCACCACAGAGCAAGCTGCCTCACACCACAGCAAGTTATCACTGATCTTAACTCTGTAAAAGCCGCCGCTCTGCATGGAGGCAGGGTCTTTCCCAGTCCCCTCTGTGACGCCATCTGGCCGCACGAGAAGCAATAGCTCAGGGCTTCCAAGTTCTTGCCACTTGGAGCAAAGGGACTCATACAAGGCAGCAATCTCCAAGTCTCCCTGAGTCAGAAGCACAGCTCCCCATGCACCAATCCTACACCCATGGGCCCCTGTTAAGCACCTCTGTGTAAGGTGGGCCAAGTTTGGGAAAACAGGTCAGAAGGCCAGAGAGATGTCAGGGATGGGGAGCTCGTTTGTTGATTTGGGGCTTACATTACATTTCCAGTGCTCAAAACAGACTACCAGGATCACTGTAGAAATGAGCAGTGTGCATCCAGAAGCCTCATCTTCCTAGGGATGGGGACTCAACTCCGCTTGCAAAAAATGTATCCAGGTTCAATATGGAATGGCATGAAAGCAGTGCAGTGAGATAGAAGCTGTCAAAGCTAGCCTCTCCTTGAGGTGGCAGCTATGCAATAGATGGTTTGCTATAGAGTTTAGCCCCAGTGCTCCACTACAATAAGAGCGGGTGATCTACAGACCCACAACAGCAAGAAAGCGTTTAGATATTTTGTAAAAACAGATTTTACTCAAATAGACACATAAAGAGAGAATGTGAAGTATCACAACTTCCATATGAGAAAAGTTGCATTCATTTAACAGCTTCAAGACATATTTTACTGGTATGGGGTATGTTAGTAAGTGTGATTGAAGGTGTTTTTGTTTTTAAGAGATTTATAGCATGATACAAGAGACTGGAGTAATTCCTTAAGTGATATACTTAATTTACATTATATATTTTATTGATCATCCACAGCTGATCAATTATTTATGAATGACATTTTTTCACAGACAATAATTTGACAGTTTATGCTATGCCTAATGTCACTGTCTCTTAAAGATTTTTGCTGACCTTGTGGTCAGCACTTAAGAGCTACATCAGAGTAATTCTATTGTTTCAGGGATTATTCTCCTTTTTTTTTTTTGCCAATGATTTCTTAAGTCATCCTAGGTTTAAAGAGCTGGAACATGTAAGAAAGAACAGGTTGATTGAGGATAAACAGCAGCCTAGGCAGCAAAGAGTGATGTAAGGAGGAAAAGACTCTGTAGGGACCAGCTCAGGTGAAACTGGAGAAGACATAGTAGAATGACAAGAGTTGTTACTTATTGGGATAAAACTTTTGGTGAGTAATCCAGAACTGAAAGCAAGACAAAACTCCTTAGCAGAGAGAATTCACTTTTAAATACAGCAACACACTTAAGAAAAAGCTAGCATGCATGAAAAATTTGGAAAATGTATTAATAAGTTGAATTGTTGTGGTGGTTTGACCCTGGTTGGATGACAAATGCCAACTAAAGTCATTCCATCACTCTTTTCCTCAACTGGAAAATGCAGAGAAAATAAAATGAAAGGTTCATGAGTTGAGATAAGGATAGGGAGAGATCACAAACTGATTACTGTCACAGGCAAAAAAGACCCAACTTGGAGAAATTAATTGAATTTATTACCAACCAAAACCAGAGCAGGATAATGAGAAGTAAAACAAATCTTAAAAACACCTTTGCCCTGGCTCAGGGAGAAGGGCAGTAAGGCTCATGGTCAGTTCATCACACGTTGTTTCTGCTGCTGTTTCCTCCTGTGGGAGAGAAGTCTTTTCCCTGCTCCAGTGTGGGGTCCCTCACACAGGAGACAGTCCTCCACGAACTTCTCCAGTGTGGGTCCTTCCCATGGACTACAGTTTTTTATGAGCTGCTCCAGTGTGGCGTCCCTCACACAGGAGACAGTCCTCCACAAACTTCTCCAGTGTGGGTCCTTCCCATGGACTACAGTTTTTTATGAGCTGCTCCAGTGTGGCGTCCCTTCCACGGGATGCAGTCCCGCAGGCACAGGCTGCCCCAGCATGTGTCCCCCACGGGGGCACAAGTCCAGGCAGCAAACCTGCTCTAGAGAGGGCTCCTCTCTTCATGGGTCTGCAGGTCCTGCCAGGAGTCTGCTCCGGTGTGGGCTTCCCACGGGGTCACAACCTTCTTTTGGACAACCACCTACTCCTGAGTGGCCTCCTCCATGGGCTGCAGGTGGATCTCAGCTCTCCCCTGGCCCTCCATAGGCTGCATGGTGACAGCCTGCTCACCACGGTCTGCACCATGCAGATGCAGATGGATCTTTGCTTTGGCACCTGAAGCACCTCCTTCCCTGCTTCTTTGCTGACCTGAGTGTCTGGAGGGTGCTTTCTGTCATTTATTCTCACTCTGCACTCCTCTGGCTTCAGTTACTTCTGTGAAATAACTTTATTCCCTTCTCCAATATATTACCACAGAGGTGTTACTGTCATTCTTGATTGGCTCAGTCTTCAGCAGAAGCAGATCCATCTTGGAGCTGGCTGGCAGTGGCTCTGTCAGATATGGGGGAAGTTTCTGACAGCTTCTTGGTGAAGTCACCCCTGTAGGCCTTCCATGGGCCCCTGCTACCAAAACCTTGCCATACAAACCCAACACAATTATTCAGCTGGGGAAAATGTTACTTTTAAAAAATGTCAGTTTATGGTGATTTTTTTACAATGTTTTTTTCTTATTAATTTGATAAGGAAATTTCTCATTTATTTCTGAATATCCCTCAATCAGAGACTAGTTAGCAGCTCTACCTAGCCCAAAACTGCAAACACTGTAGGCATTATAACCCATACCCAACATCCGTATACCAAATAACCCAGTGATCACTCCTTAGTAGGATCAACAATTTTCCCCATGAAAAGTGTGGTGCCAGTTTGTTTGTCAGAGATCAAAATAAGGAAGGGCCTGTTGAATTTGATGGTACGATAAATATAGGAAACTCTGGTAAAGATTATGGCAGTGGCTCCTGCAGCTTCAGTTCCAGCCTCATCAACTTCCAGCAAGGCCTTGTGAATTGCCTGCACAGAACAGGAGAAAACGCTGTGGTTTATATATGGAACAGGAAACAGGAGTAAAATAAATTCCTTATGGAACATTTAGGAGAAGAAAGGAGTAATAAATCCAGTGGATGAAACTTTATTGTACAATGAATCTCCAACAGTTTGAAACAGGAGTGTTTTCTACAGCAGGACTAAACAAAGAGGGCCAAAAATTAGCATGGACACATTGAAATACATTCTTACCAGTGCTGAGTAGAGTGGGATAAAAATACCCCATGTTAAAGCAAGTTTATTTTCTTAGATGGTTTGGACTTCTACTACCAACACTTTCTCTTATTTCAAAGGTAATTAAAAACTGCTATTGAAATGCTAATATGGGACAGTATCTGGCATCTTTATCATTAAATCATAGCTCAAACTGACACAGTCAAATTCTGCTACTGCAAACTGGAGATTTCCTGAAAATTTTGGAAATATTAAAAATTGAGATATTAATCAACACAAATATCATAATGAACGCCTCATTTGTAGTTTACTTGACACAACTTCATGTAAACTATTATACTCCAGTGCCAAGAGGTTATTTAAAATGATGCCAAATTTTTCTATGTATTTAATATCCAGCTTTTTAACAACAACAAATAAAGTAATACAAAAGTGAGCCAGCAGATTCTTTCTGTAAAAAAGCACAATTACTGAGCTAGCCCCTACATGTCATTGTGAGTTTTACATATAATTTCAGTAATAGGAAGAGGGAAATAAAGTCTTTAAAAATCCCAGACACAGCTGATCAAAACAGCCAACCACCATCCCATCACCAGCTCTGTCTACTTACTTGCGAAACCTGGAGATTGTCATTGCCACTAATTCCAGACAGATCAGCATTACCTGAGAACACTTCAGTAATGCCCATTTGCTCAAACAAGGTTTTAACATCATAAGACCCACTAATAGAAAACTTTGGTAACTGTAGATTTAATCTCCTGTTGATCAAAGAAAACAAAAAGCAGTGAGCCCTTGCAGCCTCATTTCAGCCAGCAGGGTGGATAGAACGCAACTCAGCGACACTTGAAAACATTCTTTTGATTGCGAGTTTGTTTGATCATAGTCTTTGTATTCCTTGAGCAATTTTGGCATCCTGAGAGGTGCACCATCCTCTTGTATCTACATTCTCTATTTGATTTTGGGAAAAGAAACAAATTTCTTCATTGTCTCTCTTTCATCCCGATGCCATGCGCAGCTAGTAGAGTTTTTAGGCTAAAGGGCTGCAGAGAGTAAGCAGACCACTAGTGGAAAGCCTAAAGTAAGGGAAAAGGAGGATAAAATCTAGGACGTGGTGACAGAAATGAATTGTGTTAACACCATGAAAGAAGAGGTAAGGAGTCAAAAAGCAGCCAAGCAAGTTTTGAGGCAGCTGTTACAATGCTGTGACCCCTTTTGTCAGGTCAAAGAGCCTGTGGTTTCTTAGTGATTATGCTTTGCTCTGACTCATCTGGGGAATTGCTTAAAACTTCCCTTTATGAAATCAGGACATTATGTCCAGTAGGAGGTGATCTGAAATTGGCATTTTCTCTTAAAAATAGTGGCGTGTCTTCAAATATAGCAATCCATATACTTAGAGTTACCTGGTCACAAGTTTGCTATCCCATTTGCAAACAGTTTCCTTGGAGAGAGCATCTTCCACTTGCTTCATCTTTCCATCATCAGGCAGAATAAGCAATGCTCGTGTAGTGCCCTGGTAAGGCAGCTCTACCACCACACAGGAGAGATCCTGGTCATAGTAAATGTTTGAGGTACCATCACGCTGCATCATGTTGACTCTAACAGATGCATTTGTGTTCACAAAAAAATCATCCTCATATGTACGCAATGGATCAAAAGACTTTTCCCAGGCAGCTAATGGGGAAAAAGAGATATTGTTGCACTCAAACATGAAGATCTTAAAGAATGGCTCATCTAAATTTGACCAACTTTAATGGAGGACACTGGAAGTATACTGATGGTAGAAGAGGCTCACTAGATAACTTCAACCTCCTCCATAACACACAATGAAGCATTCTAGCTGCGCAGTAAGCTCATCATATTTCCTGTGAGCACATCATGTCTTGCTGAAGAACAACCAAAGGCTCATGACCAGTTGAGAGTCCTTCTTCTGCTGTAAGCCTGTGCAACGCCCTTCATGCCATTTAAAAGCAGTCACTTCAGCGTTCAGTCACTGGACCCTCTTATGCCTTTTCTCTTAGGCCGTACCCCATGCAAGCTGGCTGCACTCAGTCTGGTGTGTAATTCATCAGCAATTTAAGAGTCCTAACATTAGAGCAAGGCTTCAGAAGCACAAGTCCTCAAGATGCTAAGTTTTCATGCAGAGCACCTAGTAGACCCCACAAAACTGGGGTCCCTGAGCAAGGATGTCAGTCCACCAAGTCTCACTGGCATGTACAATCAGAATAGAGATCTTGGACACATCTTTAGTCATTATAGCCTCAACCAGTGAGACTGTGGATCCTTGTCTATGAGGCACCCACTAAAGTGGAACTTTTCTGTCCCCAGCTTTCAAGCAAATTGAGTCAAAACCAAGAAATCAGTATTTCTCAACAATCAGATACTCTACTTTTGGCCAGATCTAATCTTTACTTGAAAGGTCCTGCACAGTTTAGCTCTTTCCTAAGTCATCACTCTGGTAATAAATCATCCGAAATTTCCTAAAATTTTAATTTTGTATCAAAACTGTCTATTGAAATATTATGTTAAGGATCTTACCTTTAAAGTAAATATAGTTAACGAGAACCAGTACAGTGCTTGGATCAAGATGACCAACTAATTCAGGAATTTTCCCCTTGGTTTTCTCCTCTACATATTTATTGATTTGCTTTGTAGCTTCTTCTGGTTTATGAAAATCACTGGAGAAAAAATCTGCATCATAAAATTCTTTGGTATTTTGTAAAAATGACTCCTGTGGTTCATACCCAGTAGCTGTAAAAAGGGCATTTCCTATACTTAATGTGATATTAATATCAGCACAGTTCAGTACTGACAAAGCTTTGTGAAAACTTTCATGTACATCATATATGCGAGTCTCAGTCAGGTTGTCAAAGCCCAGTCCTTCAAAAATCTGAGACAGAGTGGTTGATTTAGCACCAACAGCCAGCATGGCAAAGGCGGTGGAGATGCTCATGGGAGAAAAGAAAACATTTTTATCAGCTTCTTTTGATGAAGCCTGCTTGTAAAATCTAAACACAAAATCTGCATAGTTAGAGCCTTTCTTGTCACACCTATATGTTAATAAATTTTCTTTTCCATCCTGCAGATTAGTATTGTTGACTTCATGGCATATGTCTTCACAGCAGCAGTGGGTTACAGCACAAAGAACAGCAAGGAATAAACACAGGAACAGGAGACACTTCATCTTCTTTTCAAATTATTCTGCCACAAAATAAACAGTCATTAAATGAGCAGATGATAATGATGTGCTTGGTAGTAAGAAATAATGAATCGTTTGTTAGCATAAATGTTGCATAGTTCAACTATGTACGTAGCATAGTACAGGCTAATACATAGCGTGCTTAAAGTTCTCAAGAGCACAATGTCAAATTTATTTAACAAATTCAAATAGGTTATAGATTAAATTGTCAGGCATAAGAAAGTCATAATATTCTGTGGTAACTGCTCTGAAAAAGCAATACTTTTTTCCATTGGCACTGAAAATATAAAACTACAGACCATAATAATCTTTGTTAACAATGACCTTATCTTCCCAAAACGCCGTGTCCTATAGGGTACATCTAAACAAACAAGTTATTACAAGGTAAAACGGGGTGTGGGTTTCAAAGACATCAAATACTCCACAGCATCTGTCCAAAAGCCATTTGATAAATTTAAAAAACGTGAGGGACCTCATTACTCACTGGGATTGAGTAAATTCCCTCACTTTCCTCAGGGCAGCAGCACATGGACAGAGAGCTATCATGGACTATCCTGTGCTTGTTAAATTCACACCCCTGTTTACTTCATAGTTACTTACTCACATGGCCAGTTAGCGGCCACAACTGATAAGTGATGGAAGAAGGTCATCTACATGAACTTCGAGGCAAAAGCCTGGAGCATCCTGTGCCATTACAGCCGTGCACAGAGAGGTGAGCTCAATGACGTGTGGCAAGCAGCAGGTTTGCACCAGATAAAGAGGTGCATGTTTGGAATGAAGGAATCCTCCATTTGAGGGAGCTGTTTGTAACTTCTTGAATCATGGTTTGCCCCTCACCATGGGTTAACATGCATGGGATGTGGTAAGGACCTGGGTCAAAGGGGAAGAGGAACACATCCCATTTGGACATCAAAGGACACAGATTAATTCCCTTAGGGATTACAAGTTTCTTCATCATGCTTGTTCTCCTAAAGCTGACATAATATACTTCACATGGGCCACCTGCTCTCCACACGAGCTGGAACAAGTCTGGTTTACTGAATTCAGTTCCCCGCAGTTCCGGGGAGGCATCTCATATAAACCCTCTTCAGAACTGTAACAAGCTATTGATGAAAATAAGCTTTTTGCCCTCACGTATTCAGCGTGAGAACATTTCTAGAACTTTTCTGCTGTCATGGGTCCTCTTCTGGTTTCCATCCAATACAGCCTGTTTGTATCCTTTTCTTTCAGGAATGTATTCTCCTGTGCCCACAGTAAAGTTCTCTTGGTCCTACATTCATTCCTAGATGTGAAAGGTGACTGTATATCCTATCTAAAGATTCAGAGTTTCTGATGGCAGCTCAAATTCAAGGATTCTTGGTGATTAACCAGTTGTTTTACTTTTGTACTGATGGTCTTGTTTTCATAGCAAACATACAGATAGCTGTGTTCTCATATTTTCTAGGATCTGAGTGTGCCCGAGATCAGCCAGGGCCCACTGCAGTGACCCACAGTCACAAAGAGTGGTAACATTAAATTTGAATTTCCTTAAAACAAAAGATGGAGTATGGGCCTAGACAGGAATATGATTCAACTATTTGCATCCCTTTTAAGCAGAATTCTGCCTCTTTTTGCAGCCA
>WAAG01059353.1:598-12611 GCA_013390105.1 Tichodroma muraria | reverse complement strand
AAAAAAAAGGCAAAACCCAAACAACCCTTATGTACTGTGGAAAAAAGAAGAAATAATATAGTATGAAAGGTGTTTCAAAAGTATTTGATGTTTAACATATCATAGTCTGTTTTTCTCTAGTTATTTTAGATATTTGGCACTTAAGTGACAAAGAAAATAAATTTTACTTCCTGTGTCCATACAGAGCTTAGCCTAAATTTTAAAGAATTTCTGAAGAGTATGGTTCGGGCTTTTTTTCTGCAGCAAACTTATATTAGGCATGGCTCTGTTTTTGACTTCTGCTGTAACAAATCAGTTAAAAAACGTCTGGTATCATAACTTTCTACAGTAATCTAAAGTAAGTACTTCTATCAAAAGCTGGAAAACACTGAATATTGTCCTCAAGTTTTCCTCACGTACTTTTCCATTTAGAGACGAAAATCATGTTAATGTCAACATTTTGAGACTAGAAAAATTTCTGACACCAATATTTTTGTTAACATGTCAAAGCTGAAGAAACTGTAAAGTTTTTGTTAAATCTGTCAGTACTTTTTATGCAAATTGGAAACTCAGAAAATAATTCTCTTCCAGACCACATTAGTTTGTCTATGGGAGTAAAAGAGGCAATTAAATTTAAACTGTGGCCTTCCACCCATCCCCTACACTCACCCCAGTCCTAATTAGAGAGCCTGGCCTTAGCAATTCAATTGTTGCTTTATAAATTAAGTCACCAGAAGAGTTTTTAAATTGGACCTGGTTGTTCAGTCACTAGTGGGATTATACTAATTTTGAGTCACTGTGAAGGCTGTTTCCAACTTGAAAGGTGATTACATCAGTATTCTCTTTTAACAAGTACTTAATAAGTCCCCATGACTTCAAAGGGTTTTTAGTTTGATTTCAGACTAAGCATATTCCCCCAGAACAGCAGGTCCCACTGGTCCCTTGCCCATCTGCTTGGTTAATATTTCATTGCAACATTAAGACAGAACTAAATCACAAACAGACAAATGAAATTAACCTAATATTAAAATTCCACTGACTGCAGAAAGCATAATTTCCAACTCCCTAAAAAAAATGCATATGTAATACTTACAAAATCAGAAGTCCTGTTGCATTCAGCTGACCATGCTGTTCCCCACACTGTTACTTATACTGCTTCATCATCTTCTGCTTAATTAGAGATGTTAAACATTACACAGACACGATAAAAACTAGAGCCAACCAAAAGAAAGGAGGAAACAAAGCAAATATTGATGAAACAGGGTTCGCAAGGATCATCTCTGCTATTCAGCCAAAGAAACTGACAATCTTCAGCCATCTAGATAGTAGCTGTGACATCCTCCCTGTTGCCTCTGACCATGCAGAGGAGCTTAAGTACAAATGCTGTGTGATTAGGACCCTACTGGAAATCAGGAGGTTGTGCCTGGAATCACTAGAAACAGGTGCTAACTCTTGGTGCCAGAAGTCAGACTTTCTATGTTGTGATGAAGCACACATGGAGCTGACAGCCACGGATCACATCAGCTTGATGCTCTTCCAAAATCTATCCAGAGACAAATCTTCTGCATGATCCTCAGCCTGTATATGGATGAAAAAGTAATTGCCTGTACCTTCTCACTCTGTAGCTTAATACCACTGAGGGGGTATGTGACAGACACGTTTCCATGATAGGTTTCCCGCCCTGGCTGATGCGGTCCCTTCATCTATCTCAGTTCTGTGTGCATCTCAGTTACTTCCTTGGGCAGGTGGTGGGAATGAATACCAGTAGCAGGCTGTTTACTCCCACGTGTTGGCATACTGCATGTGCACACTCACTTCTCATTCTCCTCGCCCTCTCACACACTTTTAAATTGTTCAAATGAAAACAAGTGCTGTTTGTTTCTATTAACTTTTCCCAATAGGAATGAAATGCTGATGGATCAAGATGACTGAATTTTTTCAGCTGACAACAAAGACCATGATTGAGTAGTGACATAAAATACATTTCCCCATTTGTGATGACTCTTTTCTTTGTACTTGTTTACTCACACGTGTAATTTTGTTGTTACAAACATAGATAAATATGAAGACAGAACATAGATAAACGTTGTCTGGACACTCCCCTTCTTTATTTTCCTCTATAATTCTTCCCCTCTGCCCCCTCCCCCACTTCCCTTTTTACTTGCTCCTTCTAACTCTGGCTGTAAAGGTCACAAACACAGAGATTATTTTACTCACCAGGTGAATAACAGGTCACGGTGGTCAAGGACAAACTGTGTTACAAAATGGTTATAAGCCTCTTGTTTTCTCTTTCATTTGTGATGCCTTGTAATTACTGTTTTGTCTTAAATAATGTTAAGCTAAACTTTAACAAGGCATTTCCTTACCATTTCATTATAGCAGCAGAAATAAGGTACCACAGCAGCTTGAAACTAAAGCGATAAGCAGACAGACGCGCGCTTGCCATGTGTACCGCGCGCTGCCACGAGCCATTACAGTCCCACCTCCCTGCCGGCCACAGCTTCAACTCTAAGTCATGATGCCACGTTAACCAGCTTCATACTGATCACTTATCTAATGAACTAGGTCTTTTGCTCTACTATTTATTTTTGTGGGAAAAGAAGTACAGAACATGGAAATAACAAAACAGATGTGTTTGATTCCTTCTGATAATTAAAACCACTGCAAAGTCTACATTGCCTGAGTCCATGTAACTGCTGTATAGTTCATGTAGGTCAGTTTCTATACCACACCCCAGCTCACATTTTGATGTTTTTAGAAGAAATAGATATATATATTTCATATATTCATTTCATGTATTTCCTAATACCTTGCAAAATCTTCCTGACTGTTCATTTTGTTTTAAATAAAACATTCCTAAGCAGGTTTAGAGTTCTTAATTAAACATTGACTGGTATATTCAACAGCAAGAGAATCATTCGACTTGTCCAGTGCTCTTGTTGTGCTTCTACACCTCAGGTAAGGAAATGAGAGTTTTTGTGTCAATTTAGCAACAATAAAACTCTTCTGGGATTATGGCCCACAAATATACTTCAAATATAAAAAAAAATTATACCTATAAATCTATTATGTCATAACTTACACAAAGACATTTTAGTGCAAAGAATATAGACCACAAGCATATTGACAGAACAGCAATATGAAGGAAATGGAGTCTGGAATTGGGAAGGAAATGGACATTGCCTTCCCCTCCATTTCCTTGCTGATAGCCTTGAGTTATGTAATAGTCTTTGGGAAGGATCAGGCACTCAGAGTGCAGGAAAATTGCTAAGACTGGAGATGTATACAGATTCTGCTGTATATTCATTCTGGTGAACTAGTGTAGATGAAGTATATAATGAAGAATAAAGGCATAATCTGCTCGTAATGATCATGCCATGCTTTCAATACTTCTTGGAGAAACTCCTCTACCATCCTGTCAGAAAGACAAAATTCAGTATCTTAGAAAGGGAGTATGAAATTAGGATGAGATATAGTCTACATATAGTGAAGAAAACTTGTGCAAGGAGGGGCAAGTTCTGCCCACAGAACTTTTTTTCATTTGAATTAGCATCATTCATATGAACTAAGTTGAGGATAGGGACGAGAATTTAAAAAAAAATTACCAATGGCAATGACCAATAGTGAACACTCATAATTTTTCAGTTGGAAAACCAATTTCAGTTGGAAATTATACACTAAATGTAGCAGGTGTGTTACATGTATGGTGCAACACCAACAACTGAACAACTGACCCCCCTATTGCTGCTTCAGGGCGCTCAGGCTGGCAGGTACGACACAGGAACCATAGTCTCCTGTAAAAGGGGCAGGAGAGTAGGCAGGTTGCTCTAACGTTGGATAGCTTTATTTAGGCCCCAGAATCTTTCAAAAGAAGGCTGGTTTTTCATTAGTTCTACATTTAACAGCTTTACCCTGGATTTTGTTTTCAGACCTGAATATTTCTGTAACACTGATATTAGTAGTGAAAGAGCTACCAAGATTTTAATATCTGGGTGACTTCCATCTGGGATATTGTGAAAGAATAGTATGCATTCTGTTTTCTTTTCCTTCTAACCACCAAAATGGATGACAAAATAATCTTATTGACCATAAAGATCTCCAATAATATCTTTCATTGGCCAAGTACTGTTCAGGATACCGGAATGGTTTCAGATTGGGATGGACCACATGATGAGAGTACCACTGGACTGAAAATTCAGGATAGATGTCTATCTCTGCTGAGCAGCTCCACTTTGGCCTTGGGAGCATCGCTAACAGTGCTAATAGGCTTCAGTTTTCTCATCTGTAAAACAAAAATGACACATCTAACTTGCTGAATGAGATTAGATGTTGTGAAAATAAAAAATTACTTTCAGAGGTCTTGAGCATTACTTTAGTTCTTTATTGAATTTAATGAAGACAGGATCATTTTCATCAGTTTTGTTCCATGACACCTCCTTTGGTAACAGTGATACATAATTTGAAAATCTGTGGTCTGCAGGATGCAGATTTATACAGCTTTAAAGTGAAATTTGAAAGTTTCCTCAATGGCAAGCTTCCATAAGAAGTCCTCTGGACTTCATAGAAAGTGTCTTTTTTCCTAGTATGCTTAGCATTTGTATTCAAGGGGTGGTAGTTATGAGGTACATTACAGCATGAGGACGGCTGGTTAAGCACACCCAAGTATTATTGCAAATATTAATAACCTGTATGCACTGCACAACACCGCACAAGCTAATCTTTTTACCAGATATTTTTCTCTCATATCTAGAAAATGCAAATATTTGTTGCCAGCACCTGCACCATAAGAATCTTATGCAGGAAAATAGAGAAGGATAAGATTATTGTGTTCACTGAGTTATCTTTTTTTTGTCTTTCAGTTTGTCCCAAGCATCATGCCAGCAGGGATTGTTTCACCTGAACCTCTTCATCTATTGCCCATCCAGTATTGTGGTTTTAAAATCATATTATTTACCTATGGTGAGACACCTAACTTCTGCTCTGACTATGTAAGCTAAGAGAGGAAGGATGGTCAGTCTTAGTGGGTAGCTATAAGCAGCCAAGAAGCTAAGTTTCTGCAATGCAAACCTGTGACTGAGCTGGGAAGGGAAGCAGAAACTCCCAAGTCCCAACCCAATGCTTTGTAACTACTAGTCTGTCCTTCTTTCCTAATAATGTTCTTGCGTTAAAGAAAGAAAGGAATTAATCAATTAATTATGGGTTTCCAACAACAATATAGTACTTTAAATTTTAATAAATGTGTGTCTATACAACATGAAAATATAGTTAACATGAACCATCCCAATGAGTAATTCAAGGCTTAAGCAACTAACATTATTCTGAGAGCCTTCATTAAAAAGTTCTTCTTCACCTTCCCATTTGGTCCACTGACCCTGCTATCTGGGACCATCTCATCTGAATTGTTTTCTTTACATCCTGTGTACTCCTGAGTGATACTGAATCAAATGTATACTTTTAATCACACAGCTGATCAAGTAAAGTTGGTCAAAGTGGATTGAAATAAACAGTAATGACATTATTCTCTGACTCAGAAGCTCAGCTGTCCAAGCACACCATATGCTCAAAGGAAGGACACAGAAAGTGGTCTTGCAAGCCACAGGGTTGATTTACCATGTTTATTACACCTTGTCAGTCTCCCTCAGAGAACGACTCTGTTGAAAATGAGGGTACAAACACAGGAATGCACCTGGGAACACGTGCAGAAAGGTTTCAATTTTATTTTGAATGGATATAGAGTAGATTAAATTTTGCTGTGGCCACTGCTTTAAACCATGTTGGGAGAAGATTTAGACCAACACCACACAGCTTTTAAAAATCCTACTCTAGATCAATATGCAGACAAATTAAACAAAACCATATTTTTTTATGCAATCAACCCTTACACAAGCATCTCAAATCTTTTAGTTTTAACAGCAAAGCTGCTGGAATTGTGACAAAACTTCCCTAATCCAAACTTGACAATACCCTGTCTAGTGCTTTCTCCTACATACTGATATCTCCTCTGACATTCTTTTCCTGCCTTTCCTCACATCACACACAGTAACTTGCAGACCACTCTCATCCTGGCACACCATTCCTCTACCTCTGCTTCCTCCATTATCTTGGAGAGCAATGGCAAATAGAGCTTTTTGAAGAATTATGGAGAAGGCATTCCCAAAGGAGTCACAGCAAGACCCTTCCTTGAAACTTAACCTCTGGGAATGAAAGAAAGCCCAGACTGATTTTCACAGAACACCCAGGTGTCTTCTTGCATAGAACAGCACAGCAGTATGGCACTTTTAGGACTGGGGTCAGCAAAATTGGGGGTCAGCCATAGAGAGCAAAAAGGTTAATCAGGTCACAAGAGCTTCTAGGTGACAATGTCCTGCTCTTAGGTTCATTGATCAGCCAGTGAGAGTATTTTATTTTTCTTGATGATGCAATGTTTTTAAATTAATGCCTTTGGTAGAACTTAGGTGGGTGGGGATTATGAAAACCAGTTTGAACCGGTCTCTGGCCTTTGTGAACGCTCCGACTCTCATACTAATGATGATTGAATTAATCTCTTAACAAACACGTTTGTTTTTCTAATTCGCCTCCACACACTTAATTACTATAGCTCCAAGCCCAACACCCAAATATTACAGCAGAGATGGCACTTAGTCTTCCCTGATCTCCGGAAATCTCTGAACTATTGGGATCCTTCCTGAAGTAATTTCTGAAGCACAGTGAATAGGGCCTCCCCGCCAGAAACAGAAATCTGGAAGCCAAGACTATGTTTGAGAGGATACACTGTCTACAAAGGAGGATGTTTTTTACCAGCATGTTCTAAACATATTTCCATTCACAGTTTAGTGTAAAAGTAATTATTTTTACTTCTGCTCTATAGGCATTCAGCAGCCAGCCAAAGCTAAGTCCCTAAATCCTTTGAGTTGGAGTTCGCTGCTTGTCTTTGATGGTAGTAGGGTAATACCCAAGCTATAACTTCAGTGTTCTATTACTTACAACCTCCTTTACAAATGCTCAACATTTTTCCCACACCTGAGAAACTTTCCTGGATTGCACAAGTATCGAGATTCTTCCTGTAGCCCTTAAATCCACTCAAAAATCCTTTCTCAGAAAAACTTCTTGGAAGTTGTCTGAGAGAGAAATTTCCATGTAAGAAAGCAGAGTCTGAGAAACCTTAACATTTTCATGAATATTTGATTTTGTCAATGTTTTGAAAGAGAAATTATGAAAATGTTCCATGATAATTTTTATTTTATAAAATAATATGAAGTGATCAATTTATCGACTACTTAACAATAAAATGAAAAACAAAATTCAAAACAATTTTTAGGCAATTTGCTGAGAATTTGAATTTTTTTCACAACTTGTGAAAAATTCAATGTATTGAAATTTCTCTTCAGAGAGAAAGGTAATTTATTTTATGTGAAAATAATACAAATAAAGAACTATGAATATTATTTAAAGGGAATTGTAGAAAAGTCTGGAAAGAAAATAATTGTTTACAAGAAAGTTTCGATTGTGCACTCAGTTCTTCAAGTCAGGATGGAAAATCCTCTGTATCAGTTATAGAAAACCTGAGGAATGAGGATGTCATTATTCTGCCACTCATACTTTTAATCTCATTTGCCTTTTTTTGTGAACTAAAACCAGATTTTTCATATACTCTAAGGTAATAGATGTTGAGGAAAAACAGTCTAGAACTGATATACTGAGAGCCAATTCACATTAAAAAATAAATTTTATTCAAGTTTGTTATGAATCTGATGGGAAAAACTGATTACTAAAGAAATATTCCTATTTAAAAATATATACATACATTTAATAGAGAAATAAAAGAACAAAACCCGGAAACATTAAGAGAGATAAGAGATCTGGTTAGACTCTTTGTGAAGGTTCACTGGTAAATAGCAAGGCATTCATGTGTTTGTAAGACATATAATTAATGTTGCAAAAAGAACAGAACTGCAAATATAAAGGCAAATGTAAATTCACCTACTTCAACCATTCATAGTGATAAAAAGACCTTTTTAAACTCAAAAATCCCCAAACTTTTTTTTTTTTTATATAATGAATGCTCCTTATTTACTAAATCATATAATCTGGCTTAGATTTTTAGTAATTTCCTACTTAACCATTGAGCTGATAGAAGTGTTGCTGCTAATTGAGAAAATAAAAATGCCCTAAGAGGTCTTGGACACCCTTGGGCACAGCAAGAGGAAGCAAACACTTAGGCTTTGGCAGTAAGTAGAGGCTATACATACACAGTAGAATACATTCATGGTATGTATGTACACCTATACACAAGCTTTCTCTCTTTCCCTTTCTTCACATCTCCCACTGTTTGGTTTCCTTTTTCCTTTTCACTGAGCACAGAAATGGCATATTCAGTGTCCTATCCAGCATCACTGCAAAATCTCTGTCCTGAGTGGCAATGACTAACCTGAGACCATCGTGCCTAGTATAAACCCAGGGCTTTTCCCCTTGTCTTCTTTCCTTTATATTTAGTGGCAGTGATTCTTGTGGATCAGCTGGCCACTGAGTACTGTCAGATCCTTCCCAATGAACAAGGTGAACATTACCAGCAAAATGTGTCATGCCACAATTTGTTAAAGTCCTACATTATCTCTGACTTCTCTGAAAAACACATGCCTGGACTCAGTTCTTATAAAGGGTATTCTCTCCCCAACAATGTATGATTGTTTTATCCTGGTCTGAGGAATTTTGCAAGTTTTCAGAAGTATGTAGCATATACCAACCAAACCATTTCAATATGTGGGACGTATCAACTCTTCAAAGAATTCTTTGGCAAAGTTTCTGGCTACTGCTATAAAAGACAATAAAATGTTTCTATAAACATATCAGCGATAAGAAGCTAAAGATATCTCCATCCTTTATTGGATGCAAGAAGGAAGATTGTGACAATGGATGAGGAAAACACTGAGATTCTAAGTGCCTTTTTTTGCCTCAATTGTTAATAATAAAGCCAGTTGTTCACAGGGCACTCAGATACCTGAGCTGTAAGACAGGCACAGAGGGAAGAATGAAAACTCTTCATTTTAATCCAAAATGAATTTGTAATCCAAAGGAAAATGGTCAGCAACTTCTTGTGCCACTTAGACACACATAAGGGCACAGAGGGAGCTGGTGGAAGAGCTCACCAAACCCCCTACAATCATTTATCAGCAGTTTTGGCTCACCAGGGGCGTCCCAGACAAACAGAGGCTGGCAAATGGGCTGTCGATCTACAGGAAGGGCTAGAGGGAGGATCTGGGGCATTACAGGACAGCCTGACCTCAGTGCCAGGGAAGGTTATGGAGCAGATCCTCGTGAGCGCCATGACACGGCACGCAGAGGACAACTGGGTGATCAGGCCCAGCCAGCACAGGTTTATGAGGGGCAGGTGCTGCTTGTACCGACCTGACCTCCTTCTCTGACAAGGTGACCAGCTGAGTGGATGTTGTGTACCTGGACTTCAGTAAAGCCTTTGACACTGTCTCCCAAAGCATCAAGTCAAAACAACCACCTGCAATACTAAGGCCAGAGAGAGAGTGGCTGGGAAGCTGCCTGGTGGAAAAGGACCTGGGGGTGCAATTTGACAGCAGCTGAACATGAGCCAATGTGTACCCAGGTCAAGAAGGCCAGTGGCTTCTTGGCTCGTGTTAGCCACAGTGTGGCCACCAGGACTAAGGCAGGGATTTTCCCCCTGTACCCAGCACTGGTGAGGCNGGTGGGGCAGGAAGGGTGTTAAATTGAGTATTAGGAAATAATTCTTCATGGAAAGGGTTGTCAAACATGGGAACAGGCCACCCGGGGAAGGGGTTGAGTCACAACCCTCAGTGGCGTTTTGAAGACATGTGGATGTGGCACTTAGGGACACGGTTGGACTTGACTGTTCTGGATTAAGAGCTAGAGTTGATCTTAAGGGTTGATCTTCCAACCTAGAAGATTCTATGTTTCTATGACGGTCATGTTTATTATTCAATATTTTGTCATTATTCCTAGAACAACAAGTTCTGCAGTTTCAAAACCCTGAAGCTGAACTAACTATTCTGCACTCCAGATGCTCGCCTGCATCTCTTTGAAGAAATTGAACACCACATTTATCACTTCCTATTAGTGTGGTATGGAGACAGTTTAACTGTTGCATCAGTGTGGAAAGCTTAACATTTTTCTTCTTGAGACAGCTAAGAGCTCTTGCATGCATACTAAACAGTCAGGGTAATTTGTTGTTACTTACTCATTGACCATTTTTTTCCCCCTGAAGATTAGAATGAATTATTGCCTTATTTGAATGCCATAGAGAAGAGTTTTTCTTCACTGTGATTTTAATTCTGAACTGGGTTCCTTTACAGAAAGCTTTTAAGCAGTTTTCTTGTTTCCCTCTCCTAATTTATTAAAACCCAGAAAGGTACAATATAGATGGTCTGTATTTTGTTTAGGAGCTGCAGCTCAAAAATGTGCCAGGCCTGATGACACAGCTATATTAGAGGGAGTCAAGAGAGAGCTTTTTAGAAGAGAGATGAGAGACACACGGAAGCTACGCACCTGATAGAGTAGAAGCAGCACACTGTCTAAAGGCTTTAAAATAAACATCTTTGCATGAAATGAATATCCAGCTTCCCAAAAGGTTCTCTGCCTAGCAGAGATAACCTACTATTTATTGCTCATGCTAAAGGCAGAGGGCTTTCTGAAACTCATTACTGGCATTACTGTGCCAATCTAATGTATATGAGCAGTAAATTAATAATTATTTGTTGGCACTAGTCAAAAAAACCTGCCTGAACCATACTTAATTCTTAACTCTGAATTATAAAGGTAAAATAGCAAAATTAGAAACGTTTTTATGTCACGTTTATTAATTGTTGTTGTGCTACCATAGTACATTTGTCTGCATATTTCAAGGCTGTACAAAGACTGGTGTCGGTGCTTAATACCTATTAACAGACTAACCCATTTTAGTCAATAATTTACCCCTCCTGCAACCAGAGACTGGATATATACCAGGAACATCAGCAAAGAAATAAAATAATGATAGATGTTGTAAAACCAGTAGAAAAAAATAGATAAGAAAGTGAAAAAGGAAATAAAATAAGTATGTTCATTATGAATGTGACCTATTATTGTGTCTCTTAATAGTGAAAACAGCTCTTTATAATATTGTGGCTATACTAACCATGAAGGAGATGAGAAGAAAGAATACCAATGTTGTATTACCAGACAGTCTGGGAACAGAAGGGGTTATACCAAGAGACATGGCAAGTACCACTGATGGGTATGGGTGTTATTGGTAGGGTGCCTGGTCCTACAAACAATTCTGGAATGGCGCTTACCACCATGGGTAATCTCCCAGGTACAGACAGTAATGGTACAGACACTGGTACCAGGAGGAGATGGCTTGTGCTTCCCGCTGCCTGGGGACTTCTAGGAGCTACTTTAGGTGCAGGAATAAGTTAGAAGTCATCTCCTGGTGCTCTGAGCTGTATATTCGATTCACAATGGTTGGCTCCAGGGCGCCAAACTGCAGAGATCAGATCTGTCACTTCTTTTCTTAGATCAAATTCCTAGAACCTCTAAAGTTTGCCCTGGAATGAGTCTGGACTATAGATTTCACAGAAACAGCAGGCAGAGCAGTATATATCTGCAGGGGAAAAACACCCCTCCCTTGAGACCCCTTTGCAGCAGCCAAGCTGGAACAACAGCTGACAGACGAGGGTGTAGTAGACTCACTGGACAACAATGGCACTATGCAAGGTAATAAGCATTATGCATGTTAAGGTCTATGCTAGTTATGAACTTCATGTCAGTAGAAGAATGGACACAAATAGTAAAGTGACATAACTTGTAGTTATTTGTCAGTCAACATAAAAAAAAGTAGGAGAGAAGGCAGCCATGAAGGAAGAAGCAGACGTACACAACCCTCTCCACTCACATGCTCCTCATCTTCCCTGCCAGAAGATGTATCTGTGCTGTCAGTATTGCACAGGGCTATTTTGTCCCAGAGCTAATGACAGTTCTGCATGAATGCAACCTTCTTTTAAAAAAAAAA
>WAAG01059348.1:58540-70459 GCA_013390105.1 Tichodroma muraria | reverse complement strand
AACCATGGCACCGAGTGCCAAATCCAATCTCTTTGTAAACCATCCCCAGTGTAACATGGCTTTAGGGGCTGCTTTGGTGGCAGTCCCCAGGTGAAGGTGTAACACTGTCTCGGATTAAAGTCAGGAACTAAATTTTTACCACACTTCTTACCTGAAAGTAAATACACAGGTCTTTAGGGCCATTTATGAATTCATATGCCTTGCTTACCAGTGTTCAAACACATTTCACTGGGTCACAGTTGTAATTCTTGAAATCTTTTTTATGTTTTATTTTTTTTTTTTTAAGACAGAAAATAATAGGTGTTACTGTTCTGCCACAGGTGTGCTTTCTGTGAGATGACACTTTAAATCTACTTGAGCATCATTATTGTAGAGACTCAAATGGTTTAGATCTTAATTGATATTAATAGGAATAACCCTCAATGACGTGAACTTGGCAAGGCAGAAATTGCAGCTGTTCTCAGCAATAGTGGCAGTAACAAAGGTAATTAATTGTTTTTCCCTGGGAGATATATTTAGATTGTACAAACTAAATATTCCATTCCCTGAGCCCTAATTCAGGCTTATATTTGTTCTGCAAATACAAGATGTGGAACTAAAGTTAATATTTTTGACTCACACCCTAATGTGAGATATTACAATTATTTTTGAGTAATAATTTTTTTAAAATATTTATTGCAAAAGTCTTCCAGTGATAACTTAAACAGTTGATGTTGTGTATGATTTCATTAGCATGAAATGAGTAATAATTTGATTATAAAGTTTTTTTTGTTGTTGATTTATAATAGCTAGTGCTTGACCTGGCCCCAGCAGTAGTGTGCAAAGGGGATCATATTGGATATTGCAGAGCATGTGTTCCTGGCAAAGTTTTAGACAAAAAGTATTCCTGAGTGAGCACAGCTTCATTTGCTAAGAACTTTCAGTCAGCATTATAATCCTCCTGTATTATTAAAGAATACATCAAGGATCAGTTTTGAAGCGCACAGGGATGTGTTAATGGCACTACAAAATGTTTATACCCATTGTGCAGGAGGCCTCTGTCCGGATTATTGATTGCCAGGCTTTAAATTCTTTCACTTTTGCTTAAATAAGAGTGAGAAGGAATCTTCACAGATCCTTCCCCGTCTCAGCTGCAAGTGGGCTGAGCCACCTGGGGAATATTTACTTCTGGTGCTGGTTCTTGGAGCTGTAATAGACACCCCCACAAGAATGTATATTCATATGCTCTAAGTGTGTGGTTTTTATTAACACTTATTTTAATAGTGGTTGTAAAACTCATGCATTTAAATGCAGTTCTTTAAAGCCATGGCATTTTGAGCGAGGGTTTCTTTCACCGGTTATTTATTTCTACAATAGAAAGTCTCAGGCATGGGAATAATTTTGTCTACACTAATAACATCCACCCTGAAATCGTAACATGCATGGGATGCTCTGTAGCTTGCTACAACAGTAATTTTCTATTACTGGTTTTAAATTTCTGGTATCCTTAAAATGTTGGGCTGGACACAGAGGCAACAGCGCTGAGCAATGCAGGTGCCCTTCAGCGCCTCAACAACTGCCTTCACAGTGAAGAAATGAGGCTTTTTTTCTCCCAAACTAATATGGCACTAAACCACCAAAATAAACATTTACCTTTGTGATGTAAATATTTCCTAAGCTCAGCTTTTTTTCAAATCCTGCAGTTATTTGTGCTGCTCAGCGAGAGGCACGGACTTTGCAGCAGGAAAATGTGTTATGAATGGGATGAGGATCTTTTCTTCACTTGCATCTTGAATGCAATCTGAATGATCCATCATGTCCTGCACACAGCAAAAGCAATAGGTATGATGAAAGTCTGATTACACGTAATCAGCAGCAGTAGTGATTTGAATGTTTTTGTCCTGTATCTACCTCAGCCTACTGTCCAGAAAAGCTACTGCTTTAGTGTATTGAAAGAAGTTCCTTGAGTTCATCAGCTGGGTTGGTTCAGAACCCCATTTCTTTGGATCTCCCTTTTTTTTTTTTTTTACCATTCCGTGGCTGGAATATCAGTTACTTGGGATATTTATTACAAATATTAACAATATTGCACAATGTGGATTGGCATTCGGGTCCACGGCTTCTTAACAACAGTGGATTTGAGAGGTAAAACTACTTTTTTGCCTGTGCCCTAAAGTACAGAGAACTGTTCTTAACAAATCCCCAGCTGGGGGAAGCTTAGAAATGGGATGCCACTGAAAAAAAACACTTAAGAAGTATTATTATTGCTGTGGTCATAGATCAGGCCAAACCATCTCTTTCTGGAGTGTGTGTATAGATTCTGCAGGAATTGCTAAGGATTGCATCTGCTCCAGTGATTTAGCTCAGTTACTGAGAGTGTGTGGAGCAGCTGCAAGGAGCAACCAGCGCAGCACCGACAGAGCAGTGCCCTCGGTAATTCTGGCTCGAGCCCACTCCCAAGTGAAATCATTCTGCTGCAGAGCTCCAAAGCTGTGTCTGTCTTGTGGGGAGAATTGCCTGCTCATACCCTTCTGCATCTCTTTCCTTCCTGCTGCTAGAATATAATTAAAGTTGCTAAAAATACATGCTTTCTAATACTGTTTTTTCTGTGTAGGTGGATGCTGTTACTCTGTTCTCAGGGGAGGAGATGGTATAAAGATGAATGTCACTTAACTCTATTAAGTGGTCTATATTGCACAGGGATATAAAAGCTCCTTATTTGTGGCCTGATCCAAAGTCCCATGAAGTTTTCAAGTATATATATATATATATACACACATATTTATATATACATACATACATATGCGGTATATGTGTGTACAGTCGAGTCTGCTGGCTTTGCTTTATTGAAGATTTTTTTCCCCATCAGAAGAGAGAAGACTTTTGAACTGAAAACTACCACTTTCATGTTAGCTGTGAGAATTTACTTTCTTAGTGCTAAGGAAACTAGTAGAACAAGCGGGGCCATAATTACTGCACTTTTACAATGGCAACCTTGTACCTAATTATGGTTTAGTCTACAGAGCACTCTGTTTGTTTAATGATCCCAACAGATATAGTTTGAGTGTATGCTTTTGTGTCACCTGGCTGTAGCTGGGAACAACTGGCACCACTGTCACAGAAGTGACAGTTGACAAGATTTTACCTATTTTACAGTATGAAGTATTGCCTTACCTTTGATATGCATGGAATCATTTAAGGCTGAGCTGGAATAAGCATTTAGAGGCAAAGTAGCTCAATGCAAAGAGTCTTTGTTCACTTTTTGTGTGGTAAAACCAGGGCATAATTTTTTTTGGGGCAATCTCAGCAGTTTGCAAAGCTGCTAATAAAATCCTTGGCACCCCTGCTGATGAAGTGAGTTCTGCTATTGCTAACAAAGGTTAAACATCCATCATCCTTTTGACCTGCTAAAACTATTCCATCCGTGGGATAGATCCCGAGTTTATCACCTGTCCCGTGCCACTTGATTTCTATTTAAAGATGACCAATTTTTTCTGAATATGAAATTCTCAATTTCCTCTCCTTCTTCCTTAGCAGTCATTTAAATTGTAATTATCTTTTCCTCACATATGGAAAGTCTCAAAAATAACTTAAAGCTTTTTGGATAGAGAGGGGACAAAGAGTAGCCTGAGTCTGTATTTGTGATGGATTTCCTCCAGCCCGTTCTGTGGTGAGACCTTCCCCTGTGAAACCTGTGTATGTCATATTTGTTCAGGTGTCCACCAACTCCTTGTTCAGCACATCAGAATTATGAGCCTCATTTCCATGACTTCAGTGGAATTTCTTAAAAATTAAAGTTGTCTTGGCTGTCCTTCAGTCCCCAGATTCCAGGACAGATTGAAGAAAGCAGTTAGGTTAAAAATTAAATGATTTCTTCCTTGTTTTTTGTGCAACTAAAACATTTACTCTGTCTTTGTAATCCTCCATACCATCCTATCGATCCTGTTCCTGATGCTGTCTTTAATTTTCTAATTGCCTGTTTCTCTTGACCATCCTGTGTGACACAAATAGCCTCAGGGATGGCAGGGATTTGCAAAAGCAATAGCTAAGGAAAGCCTTCCCACAGAAATGTTGCCTTTGAATTAAATGTTTCCACCATAAGGATATGTGGGACTCTTTCGGTTTTTGTCAAGTGTCCAAATGTCTTGGCAAGAAACTTTTAAAATTATTTTGACCAAGTTGCTTGATAACATTATATCCAAAGTTGTGTTTATTTCCCTTGTTCTTGTTTGATAGCTGCTTTTTTACAGCATTTTTTAAAAATAGCATTCAATACTTATGAATTATAATAGGATGTCACCTTAATAAATAAAAAATATCATTATCTAAACTGATGGTTCCTTGGATTTTGTTTCTTTGAATCATTCAATGCTTAATTTATATATTTTTGTTTTGAAACAGTCAAAAGATTTTTTTTTTATTTTTTTTTTTTTTTTTTTTAAGTAACATCTAATAATTCTGAGTGATAGAACTTGGTTTTCCTTGCATGATGAACCAGTGGTGGCTGTAGAATGCAACTTAGGACAAGAGCTTGTTCCTGCAGTTTGTGATAGAGAATGGTGACTCTTCACTCCCTTTAAAAATAAAGGGTTTTGTTTTCAGCCCAAACTTGAAGCCTGTAATAGTCTCCTCATTCCTTTATCAATCCAGCTCTTCTCCTCAGTGTCAAGGCTTTGGCCATTTCCTCCTTGTTTCCAAGCAGCCAGTGGGCAGATGGGCTCATTAATCCCATGTCTGGTCACTCATGGCTCACCCAGTGCCATTACCTCTGTCCTGGGGACGGGGCAATAAATCCAAGCAGAGTGGGTTTCACAACTCCTTTGTAGGTAGCTGGGTGACACCAGGCTGATATCGCGTCTATCCTTTACTTTGATCCTTCTTTGTGACATGGACTTTTTGGGCAAAATGTGAGCAGCCCTGCAAAATACCATTTTAAATTTTTCACAGAACCCTTTTGCTAAATGTTGTGTCTTGCTGCCTGTGAATAATGTTTGCCTGTTCAGAAAATCACTGTGAAGACCTACTGACAGCAGCAGCTAATATCATGATGCATGACTCTCTAGTGGTGTGAAAATTTTTATTCAATGTATGCATTTCCAAATTACGCCTTAAATTATCGGTCTTTGATCATGCTATCAAGAAAGTCAGACCTGAACTGCAGAAGATCACAATTGTAGCTACTTTCCCAACTGTTAAATTGCAATTAAACCTATATTAAGCGACCCTTTGGTGCGCCTTTTACTTTATTCTTACAACTTAACTTAAAACAGTTGGTTGTAGCTATTTAAAATAATGGATATGATTTCAATAGGGCCCGGCATAAATGTGGATACATTTATAAGATTAGAGTAAATTTTTGAAGGTTTATATGAGAAACAGATATTTTTTTTAGTTGCAAATTTCTAATATTACTACCATATTTTTAATATTTGGTGATATCCAACTTGAATAAAATAGTTAACCCTGTTAATGAAATTTTCCTTTTAGCTCTTTATGTAGACATTATTTAGAAAGGAATTTTAGCATGTTTTTTTTCCCCTAGTTCTCTCATCTTTTCAATAACTGAGTATAGTTTAAAGTTATCTTAGTATTTGACCCCATTTCCCTGTAGATTAATTATCCTAATATAAAACAAATGTGTATTAAACATATGCAGTTGCTTATGGAAGCAGATTTGGATGTTTCATTTAATATAAGTCTCTTGTTGCACAAAACAAACCAGTCATATTTAAGATTTCTCTGGTCATTAAAATTGAATTATATAATAGGCTTCCATCTGCTGTTGAAACCTGTTCATCATTATTTTGTGTCACTTTAAGTGGGAGCATTCTGAGAAATGCTTGGTGACAGCAGGCTTGGCTCTCTGGGCTGTGAGAGCAGAGTAGGACATGGCTTCCTTCCTCCCTAGCTGCAAAAAACATATGTATTGTCTTCTGAGAAGGTTTTCTCCAAGAGTTTGGATCTCACATCTCCAGCCTTGCCATCTTCTGCAAAATCCTGTATTCATTTGTGCTGTTGAACCGTGTGCAAGCTGCAAGCTCCTCCCCGCGTCTCCCCCGGCCCGTGGCGCTGGTCCTGCGGGATAAACGCAGCGCTGCCATCCATCAAGCCCGCCCCTGTCTGGGTGACACGGATGGTGCTTAGCAGAGCAGGCAGCATTAAATGACTGGCACTGGAGCGACACAGGGGTGGGCAGGGAAGATGGATGGCCCCGCGCTGGGCAGACAGAGCCCGCGGGGGCAGATGTGGGATCCGCTGGAATGGGAGCCAGGAAGGGCAGGAATTCCACTGCTGCATCCAAGAACTGCGCTGAAAACCGGTGAGGGAGCTCCACTGGGGAACTTCATGAGAACAAACCATTTAGTTGATAGAAGATTCTATGATTTTGGAATTTTCTGGTATCTTATCCAAGATGTAATTTTTGGATATGGCAAAAGGAATAAAATTTGTGCTGGAGTCTTAAAACACGCAAGCAAATCAAGCACCGATGCTAGCATAGCCTCAACATCCTCCTCTAGGGAAATAAAAAAGAAAGATGGTTCAATTCAATCCAGATACTTTATAGATCCTTCCATACTGCTTTTAATTTTTTAATCTTTTATGATAACTTATTTTCTCTGTTTTTTCAGTATAACTTTGTTTTCCCAATTATGCAGTCATCTGAGTTACCTAGATCTTACCTATCTAAATCTTTCCCTCATAAAGTTATCTGCACTTAAGAAGAAAACTGAAAACTTTCTTTTTATTCAAAGTGATGATAAGCAAGGCATATTTTGTTCTTATTACTCTCATAATGTATCTTAAAATATCTCAGCAATTTATGTGCTTTTCCTTCCTTGTGCGGACAGATGTCATCCTATAGAATTTGAAATATTCAAGTGAAATGGCTTTGTTATGTTTTACATGGTAAGAAAGCTACCAAATTAAAACAATGACATCATTGATTATCCTTTGATAGACTAAATTTATCTAAATTAATTATCTTTTAGAATTTACTCAAAACGTTCATATGTGAAAATTCACGATGATAGAACATCTGCTCAGCAGAGGGCTTATCAAAGGTATTGTAATAAGCTATGTAATGAGTGTTTCAGCTTTCAAAAGAGAAAATATTTTGTGCGGCATTTATTGAAATAATTTGTCTCAAGTCAGGATTCCCATCCCACTTTAAGAAAAAGAAACAATTTTGCCGTGCAAACATTATAATTGAATTTGGAAGCTTTACAGCTCAGGGAAGGAAGAAGCGTAACTTGGAAATATCTAAGTTCCAAGAGCTGGCACAGATAGGAGATGAAAAAGATTCATTTGAAGTCCTGCTTGGAGGCACAGTGAGTGGCGCACTGCGGCGAGCCGGGTTTGAAATCGGCGCCGGGTGACTTGTCCTCAGTCCCCGTCCGTCTGCTCGTTTCTTGTGCTCTTCAGGAGTTTGCCTGTCAGACCTTTTGGAGGTTTGATCCTGGGAGCAGCTGAAAACCTCAGTCTTTTCTCCAATGAGCTTCCTGATGAAGCAGGAAACTTGTCTGAGTACAAGAAATGTATTATTCTAGTTGTTGCTCCTAGAATTGTTTTTTCATGTGAAAGTTTGTGTTGCTTATTAAGTGTATAGGAAATGTCTTTATAAAAGAGCTCCTGTGAAGGGTCTTGCCAAAATGCTTGCAGTTCCTTATAAAAACCCATTTTTTATTTCTATATATTTGTAAACTTCTCCAAGTCTTCTGTCACAACCATTTCTTCCTGTAGGAAATGAAATTATAATATTATGAACCCACTGTGGCAATATAGGCTAAGGCAGTGGAGAGGCTCAGAGGTTTTCACATTTCATATAATCATTTTTTTTGAAAGTCTTGTTGTTCTTTGACGTAGGAAAGAAAGAAGGGTTGTTTCGGTGGAAGCCTTTGAAGGCTTCCCACAAGGGAGAACATTTTTGCTCATGTTCACCCTGGCACTGGCTGTCAGCAGCTGAAAGGGCACCTTGTTGACTCCGGTGCAGGGCTTGTCACTCTTCACACACAGAGGGATAAATGATGGTCACTGTGACCCTCCACCCTGACATTTACATTTAATGCACGTCAGGCTGTTTGGAAAGAAGGACTACTTCACCCTGGGGAATGTGTTTGCATGTTTGCTCCAGCTTTAAAGAAGGTGAAGGATGATTACGAAGAAATGGTTCAGAGGGAGCTTGTTTGGCTTTCGAGCTCCTTTCTTTGTTGGGCTGCCAGGAGCAGGGATTGGCAAATGGCAGGATTGCAGGTAATGTGTTTCTATTAGGGTCTCTCTATTGTGTTAGAGAAGGCACTTGGCTATTCTGTGGTATTTTTGTGCCATTAAGGATCGTAATTGTTGTGATATTGCATAATTTGCTTGGATAGGTATTATTTTGTGGCCCTTTGCTGATTAGATAAAAAACGGCTCAGGAATATTTGGGTATTTCTCATTGTCTGAGAATTTCTTAAATTTCTCTGTCCACAGATTGTGCCAAGTTGAGTGTGAATAACCTTCTCTTGTTCAAATCCAGGAAGAGACTTGGAGTCACCCCTTCCCCTCCCCTTAATGGAAATGTGGTTTTGGCAAAGAAAGAGACAAAAAGAACGAAGAACAAGAACAGCCCCTAAACTTGTCACCTGCCCATTTTCAAAAGTACTCCAGGGTTTTCATCAATCAGGTGTTTATTGTTTTCTTGTTAGTACTGACCTCTATCATTATTTGCTTAATCTGATCCATAAAATATAGTAACAGAGCAAATCCAAACAATATGAGAAATTCTTGTAACTGTGTGATGTAAATAAGGAATTTGAGCATGAATATTATGGACCGAGAACTGGGATGTCTGATGTCACTCAACAGACTCCAACAGACTTGTGACCTTGCTGGGTGGGAGATGTGCAGACTGAGGAAAGTTTACACGTGGAATTTAAACATATGTGGCTTAAACTGAGCATATGGTGCTTTTACTGACAGGTACCTGTGTGTATGCCTTGCCTATGGATAAAGTAATTAGCTGATTAGTAAAAGCTGAGTAAGTGATAACTAATAAGTCAAGAACTGAATAAATATACATAAAACATCCCTATTCCTGTTTAGAATGCTACATGTGAACATACCAGCAGCTCTTTAAGCACCTTTGCATTGTGGAAGCACAAATCAGGGGTTGGTAGATCTTGTGAGAGATTTTTGGGTTCTGTAAATAAGATTTCATTGAATGCAGCATTTTACTGAACCAGGTAGAACAGAAATAAATGGTATCACAATCATGATTTTATACCCTGAGTGTAAAACTCTGTTTACTGTTTTGCAAGATGCATCTCAAGGATTTTTTCTGTCTTTTAGTGCAACCAAAATGTAAATGTTTTACTCTGTGCTGGGCTCTAAAAATGTAGATTTAACTCCAAAGGTAGGAAAGGTTTGAAAAGTATTATATAAAGTCTGAAATTCATAAGTAGGAAGTGCTGTGCATGCTCTTTCTTCACATCTCCCTTTCAGTTACAGTAATTTAGGTTTTAGCATATGATGAATTCTGTTATAAATTACCACTGGAATACACATTTCAACTTTGGAGTAAGTTTTGCTGAAATTAATCTGGAAACCCTCCCATGTTTCAGTGAGAGATCAAAGAAAATCCCAAATGGAAAACATGCTTTTGAGAGGGGGGGAAAAAGTAGTTCTGAGTTCTTAAACTCTTGTAATGAAGATAACTTAATTAAAATCAAAGCAAAACTAATTAAGAGCTTAAAGTGTAAGTTTTTGGTTGCATAATATCCCTGAAATATGGCAGAATGGGTTTATTATCATTGGCAGAATTCCTGGTCATGCAGACAGGTGATGCCAGTGGATCCCAATGGAAATGTACAGCTGGATTGCAGTTTTCTGACCGCTCCTTTGGGCCTTTCTGCTCTCAGTCTTCCTGCACTTTTGCTTCTGGGAAAAAAAAAAAACCACAAAAAAACCCCAAAAATTATTTTGGCAGGAAATTCCCCTTCTTTCCTCTAAGTTTTTTTCTAGGTATGCAGCTGGAGAGAAACCAGCTGAAGTCTATCAGTGTATCATTTTTATGTGTGAATTTCATGGTTCATTCCTTGATCTAACCATTCTCAAGTGGAAGAGAAAAGCACACACATCCCCCTGGTTCTATGTGCATCTTTTCTTGTCCTCTTTATTAAAAATGAGAGGTAGTTGAAAATTTCAGCTCTTTTTTTTTTTCCATTTGTTTCACTTGAAGCACAGTGACAATATTTTTTTAGTGCAAAATTAAATGAAATCAATTTGTGAGGCATTCTTACTCCGCGTTGATCCTAAGTTATTGTTATAAAAGTTTTTTAAATATTATCCTTCAACATTCATTCCCATTGTGCTTGTATCATATCCTTCAAAGGCTTCTCTAGGAATGTGCTTTGGGTTAGTGTGCACATGTGGTTTTTCTGAATATTTACTGAAAACTTAATGAGCAGGCTCCCTGCTCTAATGGATCAAGACTTTATTAGGCTGAGTTTTGCTCACTTTGAAGAGCATTGCCATATGGGAGGTTTTTTTCTTCAGGCTCTCTCAGGTGCTCTTGGCAGATGGAGCTGGAAGTGCTCGGAAGACAGAACACCAAGCTTCCCTCCAAGCGGCTGGGGGGTCACCAAGACCACAGCAGGAGCCTGGCAGATCCACAGAGAGCCCAAGCAAGGGACTGTTGGAAGTGGGAAGCACAATTCTGGAATTCAGCAGCTTCTCTGGGCACCTGGTTCCTTCACCAAGGCAGCTCTTAGTTAGGGAGCTAATAGTGAATCATTTCCAGTCTTGTGACAGAGCTGGAGAGCACTCAATCATATAAATGCTGTCTCCCATATAGTTCTTTTCAGGAGCCCTGTTGAACTGCTTCTCTTCATTGCATTCCCTCAAATAGGAAGGACCCAGATCCCTTTACCCTAAACAGTCCATGTGATCTCAGGCAGTGATCTCTATCCCTACTCCTTTAGGACCTGAATGTGAGCTTACAGAGGCAAATGCCTTTTTAATCCAGGAGCATTCCTGGTCCAGGTAGACATCAGTCACTGCCTTGTGTGCTGGTTGGTTGATTGGTTTGTTTCCCTTTTTTTCCTTCTTTCTTTAGCCATCGTAATTGAGTTTTGGTTTTCCAGGTTCAGTATAATTTCATACATTGTAATTCTAGTTGCTTTTAATGAGGATTTTGGGTTTTGTCCTCTTTAAAAAATGCTCATCTTTAAAAACAAAGAACAAAAAACAAACCCAAACCCCCCACATTTTTGGCAGTGGGGAACATTGACTTTAAAACAAAGACACCAGGTTTTCTATTTCTTTTAAAACTTCTAACAGGCACTGCCAGGTGTTTGCAGGCTAGGATAGGAGCACAGGAGTAGTATCCTTAGGGAGGCAAATCTTTCATTTACCCATAGAGGGATGATTTCTCACCATCTGCTCTGTATCTCAAAGAACCGGGATGTTAAAAATGTGAATTTTCCCATCCACTGGGAGCTTTTCTGCACAGCTCACGTATTACAGAAGGAAAAAGGTGTCACTAAAAAGAACTGTTTTACTTCTGGGCCATCATAGATGACTACTTTTTAGCAACAGGATTGTTGTGGCTTTTGTTTTATTGTTTAAAGCCCACCAATTAGTGCATGTTCATGATGAACTGGTCAAATTCATTCTGCAAAGATAACAGCTGAAAATAAAAATAATTCTATAGTTATGCAAAATAAAAACATTTGAGAAAGCACTTTCAGAGCCAATAAAACCCTGAGGTAATATTAAACTGCTTTATTCTAAACAAAATCTATTTTTCAAAGTTGTTGATAAGTTAGTGGTTTTTTCACTCTGCTAAGTTTTTCTCAAGATAGAGAATATAAAAAGCTTAGATCTCCATAATTTCAGCATTGTTGAATAAAATGGAAAGCAATAATTTCATAGTATGGAAATAGCTTAATTTATTTTTCCTTT
>WAAG01059348.1:24402-58131 GCA_013390105.1 Tichodroma muraria | reverse complement strand
TGTTACTCTTAATAAAGAAAGAATTTTCAACTATTTTTTGCTCTAAGGAATAATCATTCCAGAGTTGAATAAATAAGTGGACATGCTTGGCAATGCTAGTTTTAATATTCCCAGGTCTGTTAGAAGCAGATGTGCAGTACACAGAAAATTACAGTTCTTTCTGTAGTAAAATCAAAAATGTACCATGGATTTCAAGAATATTCTAAAACCAGATATTGTAGAATTCTTCTGTGTGTTTCTCATACTACTCTACATCTTTGAAATGCTAAAACTTGCCAAACTCTCTCCCTCTTTCTGACTTCCAGGATGGTTTCTCAAGATGTGCTATCAAAGCAGGGCCTTTAATCATCTCCCTGAAAGCTTTAAGCAAAAGCACTCCATGTAAACTCACACTCTTAATTATACAGTTGCTCATTTTTGCTGTTGAGGGGAAGGAATTAAGATATAACAAAAATAATTTCATTCTTGCAGGCTTAAAAGAAGTTGTGGTAGTTATTAGTTATGTTAAGAAATATGAAATGTATCTACGTAGTAGTTGCAAATTTGGCTTGTTGTAAAATTGAATGGCATCAGTAGTTGAGAACTTGGCTTTGGAAATGAGATCTCCACACAAGAAATGATTAGGTGATAACTTTAATAAATTATTCTTGTTGTTTTTTTCCTTTAGTAATCATACATGCCATGGCTTTTGGAGGAACTAAGCCAGTGAAGAGATCTGGAAGTAGATTCTGTTGTCTCCTTCTTTATACTTACTTGGCTTTATGTCTTTGTGGCAGTATTGACTCCAGTGAAGTTATTTCTCTCTTGTGCCAGTGTAAGAATAATGAGGAAACCTTTTCCCAGCAATCTGCAATATAACCTTGTGGAAGACACTACTGTAATTTATATATTGATAAAATGAATATAATATATTACACAGAGGTTTTGTGAGCTTTAATTAATATTAGAATAGGTTTACATTGAATAATGATGGAATAGTCTTGAGTTAATTAAGTCTTGATCTCAAGGACATCAGCCTGTGGTGGTTGAATGCAGCAGATAGTGTGGGTGTGCCAAAATTCCAGAATTTCAAAATGCCTGGAATGCCGGGGCTCTTTCAAAAGCCACGATTTTCCAGGTGTTCCAGCCTTGACTTTTAAACTCTTTTTTTGTGAATTTGTCACACAAACTATAAAATAATTTTTATATAAAATGGAGGAAGGATTTGGTCATTAAAATGTGTAAGCAAATAGTTGAAAATAGGTGTGTTTATATATGTAGAACTTTGACTGCTTACAAAAATGCATCCTTGAATATTTGACTATTTGAAACAATTTAAAAATCTTTTCTGTGGCAGGAAAGGTGAGTCAGGAGCATCTCTGCTGGTAATATGTCATTAAACCTTGTTGATTTCTACCTAGTGAGCAAATTTACTTCGTGGTGAAATATTTAGGAAAAAGCAGATTTTCTTGAAGTTTTATTCCATAAAAGTAGTTCATGGTAATGTTGTTCCTGTCAGGTTGGAAGGGTGATGGGCAGCTCCCACTGAACCCTCAGGTGGATGCTGGAGTTCCCTAAGTGAGGGTATCAGATACCACTCAATTATTGCTTCATACTGTTCCTATCATTTGCTTTGATTTTTGCTTTTTGAATAGTTTCGTTTTCACTTTCGATTTTCACTGTGCCATTTTTTTTTTATTCCCCCCCCGCCTTCACCTTTAACCATTTCACTGTAACCCATTCTCATTTCCAGAAGAGCATCCCTTGTGTGACGTAGGGGAGTTCCTGTGCCACGATGGCGTCACTTGTGTGTCCTGGCACTGGCTGTGTGACGGGGAGCCCGACTGTCCCGATGATTCTGATGAGTCCTTAGACACGTGTAAGTAAAGGAGGAGCCACCCTTTTACTTTATCCCCTTTTAAACTGCAACATTTTCAACCACACTAACTGCACAACTGAAAGGGCAGATTGCATTTTGTTTTGTAGATCCTGCGTGAACCTTCCTGAGGGGAACGGGTTACGTTCCTAGTGTAGGTGGGGGACAGAAGAAATGGGTGAGATGGAAGGTGCTTTGTTCTTGTGCCACTCTAATGAGCGCTGCCGCTGGACCCTCTGTGCCCTCTGCTCTCCCCGAGCTGTCAGCGGGCTGGGAGGGGAGAGGCAAAGTCAGGCACAGGGAAATGTGCTCCCCTAAATACGTTTAGGGGGAGGTGGGGTGGAAAAGAAAAGTGCAAAATATTTTCAATACAAATATGAAAAGCATACAATCATCAAAGGGAGGAATGAAAGACGTTGTGAGAGCTGTGAGGGGGAAATAAGCAAAGAAAAGAAGATGATGGAAAACTTTAATAAAACATATTTAATTATAGTGAAGACCTTGTTGATTTTTTGGCTTTTTTTTTTTAATGTGGCTAAGAGCTTTTGAACACCAGAGTAGCAACCTTGCAGCCTTTTTTCTTATCTGCCTTGTAGACTACTGATGAGGTGTTATTAAATCTTAATGTTCCCTTGTTTCCTGTGTTCTGAGGAAAATGAGGGAATTTCCTGATTTTATCCCCAGGATAATCACTTAATGTAAGAGAAGAACCATGTATTTTGTATCAAAGCAATACTGACAATCAGGAAGGCTGGAAATGGAGTTTGCTGCCCAAAGAAAAGAAAATATCAAACATCAGACAGTATTTATGAGTCTAATCTTTAAAATGAGAGACAGAAGCTCAAGATGTCTGGGAGCCATTTCTGTCTGGGCAAACACTGAGGTGCTGATTGCAGCCTTCCTGCTCCAGTGCTTGTTCTCTGCAACTGATCAGAAAGTTGCCTCGAGGGCTGTGACGAGGGTGCTCTGATTAACCACCTTCCACACACTTTGGGAGTCTCAGCAGCAGCATCCTGCAGTGGGAAGCGGGTACAGCTGGGATTTTGTCACTGCGCTGCTGATTGATTGCCCCCTTCTCTGCTGTGTTTTCAAGCACAGAGTTAATATGTGCAGGTGAAAATTTTTCTGACTATCGAGATAGGAGCACACGAATGGTCACACACGGAGTTTTTAACCTGCCTCATGATATTCACCGTGTAATTTCAAATCCAGCAGCTTGCTGCATGCCCAGGTATTTTCCTCTTGAGAACTTCGCATGGTTGTTGCACTAGTTTGTAAGACCCGTGTTCAGCAATGCCATTTGAAGTTGTGACCTGTTAAAAACATGATGTTTGGAGTTTATTCATGGCTTGAAGAAAAGGAGAGAGAGTGGGAAAGAGAGTCTACAGTTCCCCTAACCTCCACCAGCATGGTCCTCTCCTGGAAACACCTTCCCCTTTGCAAATGCGAGCAGTTTTTGTCAGATGCTTTCCTTAGGCTGTCCTAAGCCTAAGTAGGAGTCAGCACCGTGTTTTTTCTGGTTATAGAGAGGAAAGGTGCTTCAATCCTTACACTTTTCCAGCTTCCATGGCCCTTTGCTGACGAGCTGCTGGTTAATGATGTGCCTGGGCCACAGCTGACCGTGTGGGCTGAGATAATAATTGCCTTAGGTCTGCTGCCCTCTCTCACCCTCTCAGAGTAACTCAGCCCAGGACTGAGTGAGAGCCAAATGACAGTGCTGGGGCATTGGGTGAAACTTTGCTACATAATTGCTCACAATTTTGTTTTGCACTGCATGGTTCTGTATTTTTTAGTCAGCACAATTTGCTGTCAAGTTGTTGAAATATGTGTGCCTAATCTGGCTTCATCAGGTAAGTTGTTTCTCATTAGAAATGAATACAATGCTCCCAAATTCTCCTGCTGGTACTTTGCACCACGGTGTCTGTAGGAACTTATAAATTACATTGAAAATATTCTTAGGATAAATGTGATCCCTGGTGCTAGTGCCAGGGACACAGCACATTTAGTTTTTGGGCACTGAGTCACGTGTCTGTTTGTTTTAGATAAATTTGTCAGCTCTTTTTTGACTTGCATATGATGAATTATTTGGTATAGCATGACAGATATTGCTAGTTGTTCTTATAGCTCTAAACAAATGGATTTTGATTGATTTTCTGTGGATTTGTGCCTAGTAATAGGGTTTTCTGGGTTCTAATAATGTGCAAGCATTGATCAAAGCTTTTCCGGCAAGTGGAAGTTCTTAACTTCTCTCCTGTGGGGATTTCAAAATGTAGAAAAGGAGAGAAATTCTCGAGCTGCAGCTTTTCCCATGGTGAGAATATGAGAAGTCTTATTAGTCTCATCCCTCAAACATCTATTTACAGAAAACATCCAGGAGTGAAATATCTTTGTGAGCAATCTCCTGGTGATGTTTTAACCAGGTTTTGCAGTAGAACCTGAAAGTTGTTTGGCTGTACAAACACACATGATATGCCTGTATCAACTAACTGCCTCAGGAACCCTCCTGAAATCCTGCAATCTAGTTCCTTTATCAGTGTTTGTGAGGAAATCTAGGATGGGACAGAAAAGGGGGAAATAGTGGCATCCTTAGTTATTGCTGAATTCAGTGTCTGCTGGCAAAGGCTTGGGCAGGGCTCTGTGCAGGCACAACTTCCTTCAGGGGGTGTGGTGCAGGTGTCCTGCCTCTGCCTGTGTGGTTTTTTTCAGTCAGAAAGCTTCCAAAGCTTCCAGCGCCAGTCTGTTCCTCTTCTACTTCTCACCTTCCTCTAAATGGTCTCACAAACAGCTTTGTAAAACCAGAAGTGGACTCCTACAGCACCTACACTTGTATTTCTTAGCAGCTGTTGTTCTTTGTGCTCTCTGAAGATGCTGTTTTTTACAGTACCAGGGAACCTGGCTCAGTAACTTATCATGAATAATTTAGTGAACAAATTCTGTTGCTTTTCTGTTCCAGAGCTGTTCATGAGAAAATTGATTTTTGGAAAAAAAAAAAAAAAATATTAATAAAACTCTTGACCAAGTAATTTTTACAGTTTCTTGGGTGCTCTCTCAATTGTTCGTGGGCTTTTTGCAAATAGTCAGGATTCAAAAATCAATTTACTCAACCTAATCAGATGATGCTGGGTTCTTCAGTAGGCTAAATCAGCAAGCTCACTCAAAATCAATAGAACTTTATCAGACAGCCCAGAGTCTGGCCCGACAGTTTGGCTTCTATGGATAGCTGTGAGTCTGGAGGTTGATGCAAATGTTCAGAGGGCCTTTCTGTTAAAAGGAAAAATAAAATGGCTGCCTGCAGGCTCACCTGACACAGTATTTTGGTGGGACAATTACAAAACTCAAATCCGTTGTTGAGAAGTATAGAATTTAAAGACATAACATTGACAACAATTTGCATATTTGTATCATCAACTGACTCCACTACTGCCTTCTGCAGGCCGTTACTACCTAGAAACATCAATGTAATACTCATTTTCTTGGGGGTGGTTTTAGTGTGTGTTTTTTTTTTTTTAATTGTTTATTTTTGTTGTTTGAATTGGATTTTTTTGGCTTATTTTACCATTCTTGCCACTAGTGATGGCCTTTAGCTGTAACTATTTGCCTATCTCAGCAACTGTAAGTAGAGAACTTCACTAATTTATTGTATCTTAAAGATCCAGTTTATAACATGCTTTTCTAGGGGGTACCTGTGTGTTTTCTATTCTACAATTCTACCTCTCAGTAACATATTCACCCTAAGTAAGCCATGCCTAAGGAATGCTGTGTTTCTGAAACCAGACAAATATTTGATGTGATGTGCTATTACCTGCTTTTCTACTAACAGAGCTGAGATCTAAAAGGTGCATTGGCAAATTACTCCTTCCATTTAGTACTTAAGGCTTTTTCTATGTGTTTGCAGCTTCAGAACTCGTCTGGCTTGCATGTTGTTTTCAAATCTCAGCTCATCAACGCCCCTCTGTCAGAGTGCATTCTGCCAGGGCGAGGTGAAAGAAAGGAGCAGGGAGAGAAGTTGCTTATTTTCTGTAATGCTTTTTGAAACTCTGCACACTGATTATGTTTGGGTATTGTTATGCTGGGTGCAGCAGTTCCTGCAAAGGCTCTTTGCTGTCTCCCAGCCGTGGAGTAGAGGAAGGTGCTATAACAGCACCTGATAGTTGCCCTGTGAGGAAAGATTTGAGGTCTGGAATGAGGCTCCCCTGGGCTCCTTTCACATCCATCTGTGGCAGAACAGGCAGCAGAGCTCTGCAGCAGCACAGCCACCCATTAGAACCATCAACGACCCCAAGTACTGCTTGGATGCCACGGATACCCTATGAGAGGGAACAGAACCCTACAATATCAGATCTCCCATTAGCAGAGTAGTGCTCTACAAGGTACTGCAAGTCCAAAAGTGCTTGACGATCATTTATTTTAGCAGCAACAAAATCCTGGGAGCATTTCACTCCTCACAGCCAGACTGCAGCTCTCATCTCCCCTACTCTTCTCAACTGTCCTTTGTTTGTGATCCTGAAACTGTTGCTCTGGTATTTGAGCTTTCCTAAATGTTATCCAAATACTGTTTGCATACCTTCTACCCACACAATTTATTTGTGGCTGACTGGCCCTGCGTTGAAGCAACTCTGGTTGCCGTTAATCAGTCATCAAATCTGAATGGTCCCTGTCTCTGGAAGTTTGGGTAGATGTACCCTTGTTGTAACATGTTGAAATTATTTCTGATAATTGTCTTCCTCTGGGATTTTAAGGAATGTCAGTGTCTATAATCATGATTAAACTGAAGTTGGAGGAGCAAAAGAAATGCAGCAACCAGAAGTGCCTTGTTTAAAAGCTTGAGTCTCACTTTGTTTGCTAAAAGTGTGTCTTTCATTCTCTGGATGCTAATTATGGGAGACTAGTTTCAGAAGCTTAAAAATTGTTAATTGGGTACCTCTGTTGTAGTTCTTTTTACCAGCAAAGGATAAGATAATTGGAAGCAATGTTGCTCTTGTGGTATGAAACAATAAAGATAAAATTTCCTAAAGCTCCTAATTCTTTTATGAGTAGATTCATTGAAATTCAATAGAAGCTGGGATCCCAAACCACTCTTTAGTAGCTTTGGAAAATCCCAGCTCAATAAATAATGTACATACATTGGAAGTTCACTACCATGGAACTTCTAAAGGTAAATGAAGAAAATGCTGTACATGAGGGGAAAATGTGGTATTGTATTTTCATTCTTTATAATTTTGGTGTATGTAGTTATTGTTGAACAAGGAATCTGATACATAAAATACCTTTTTACACTTATTTTTCTGCAAGATATCTGAACTTGTTACTGGCCAGATATTAATTTAATCTGCTTTGAGATGATGAATGAGTACTCCCTTTTTCTCTCTGCATCAGGATTGTTCCTATCAGTAGTGTAAAACTTCTAAAGCTGTTGTGGGAAATGAACCAAAACAAAATGACAAATGTCAACAAATTTTATCAAACTGCTGCTAGTTTACATAAAATTAAGTTAAATGCTTAATGCAGCAATGCAATATTGCCAGCTTTTATGTTAGCTGGTGGGAAGTGATCCTGACAGAATAAGATGAATGTTTTGAAGGAATATTAACTTCTGATAATATTTTTACAGACCCGAAACAAAACAAACTTCCCACTGAAGCTCTTCTTGCATTTTATCCTGGCAGTGCTTCTATGGTTGGTGAACACTGGTAAAGAAAAGACCTATAGAAACATTTTTATTCTGGCTGGAGCCTTTGCCATCCTCTTTACTGGCATGTAGCCTATCAGGGTGCTGCGCTTCATCCCATCCAGGTAGTTTTGTATTGTCTGCTGGAAAACATCTCTGACTGTGACCTGGGCTTCAGCTTTTGATCTCCTTTTTCTCTCCTTACTCCTTCATTTGGGATACCAGAGCGCCTCCAGGGAAGGTGGTTCTGCTGGTGTGGTGGGATTGCTGATGTTCTGATAGTTAAGGGGATATTAGAGCAAACAGTCTGGAAAAGGATGGGTGTCAATGGGCACCCCGTTGAAACAAATCCTACATCCCTGTGGAGGAGCTCAGCCTGTTCCACTGTGGTGTTTGGGGCTGTTTTTGATGATGCCCAGTTGTCATCCTAAGGGGGATCATTCCTGGAGGATGCTCCTGCCTTTCGCACACTGATTCTGCTGCTTTTCCCTCCGGGCTCCCCATCTTTGGCTGCTGGGGAGAACTTGCCTTGGGCCAGGGGATAACTTTGATGCTTTTGCATTTACTTTCTGCCACAGTCAGCATACAGGCAGTGCTGTTGAGGCTCCAGAGAACATTTAGAGGCAATTCCTTTTTATAATTTCCCAATGGGCTCTAATGCTACTTCTGAGGCATAAGCACGTTCTCCCATCACTATAAGCTTTTGCCTTCTCTGCATAAATTAGTTTATTCACTTTTTTTTTTCAGGGGGAGTGACTTTAAATACTTGGTGGGATTAGACAGTGTCAGGTAACGCCATGGGAACTAAAATTTACACCAGACTGAACATAAGGATCTTGGAAGGACAAGGTATGAGTTTGTGCAACTTGAATCAGAAATGCAGAGATTTCTCATTCCTGGTGAGTCAGGCACTGCTGCCCGAGCTCTAAGGAGCTGGAAACAGCGGCTTCACCCCCAGCAGATTCATTAAGTAAGGGGCTACAATTTCAGCTTTCTGAATAAAAAACATTTTTTCTTAAATAATGATTTTGCAAGTGCTGTGCTGCACTCAGGTATACATTGGAATTTGGCAGGGAATTTAATTATTTGCTTATGCGAATTTTCTTTAAAACATTTTAAGGACTAAAAATAGTTACGTTTTGTACTTTCTTTTTTTTTTTTTTTCCTACTTTATTTTCTATTCTGTGTACTCACTTTATTTTGGTTTCCAGTCTGAAAGTTCTTTAACATTGTCCTTTACGTAGTCCAAGCACCCAAATCTGTTCCAGCCAAATAGGCTGGAATAGTCTTCAACTGCCTTAAAAAGTGTTGAAGACTTTGAATTTTATTATTGTTCTGTAGTTGGTGTGTTACATATGCAGATACTTAAACAGTTATTTTTACCTTGCCAGTATAAACAGTTGCATTAACTCTTACTGTAGGCAAATGGTTTTGGTAAGGTGAGCTCATTTCTGGCGAGCTAAGAATGATTCTCTCATTGCAAATATATAGCAGAAGATTTGTGTGGTGCACAAAAAGTTTAAGAAAGAAGAATTCTTTTGTTTTTTAAATACTTTCAGTGCATAATAAGAAAATATCCTCATACAAGATCTTCACTTCTTTTCTGTAAAGTGCTAGAGCTTGTCCCCGAGTATGTAAAATGCAGCATAATGCCTAAAATTAGATTCCATTTTGCCTTACACATGGTGCAAAATATTCAAAATCTTTAATTATGAATTTGGGGATTGATGATGTCAAAACCACAAATTTTCTAGTCTGTGTCAAAGATGAGAACTGCGTGGGGGAGGAATCATGGACCTGTTATTGCACAGAAACTTGGCAGCCCTGACAAGAGGTCCAGGATCAAATAAGTGTAATTTCAGTGGCTCTCTGGCTGCGTATTTTCCTTTGGAATAAAGTAAGCAACAAGAAGTTCAGTGCTGAAGCATGCAAAGGTCTTGTATCTCTCAGTGACACAGTTATTAGAAATACTACCTCCTTTTTTTTTTTTCTTTTGCCTGCACCTGATTATCCTGAGCATGATTTTCCAATGTGATTTATGAGGAATTCAATTAAACGACTGCTGGCAAAATGAGCTTCTTTTGAAGTGTGGAAACACGGAGATGTAATCCAAAGCCAGCACAGAGCCTCTGAAAGGTGATGCCCAATACCTAAAACTCTGAAATAGCCCATTTATGAATTAATTGTTTGCTAAAATTGCAGTTCCTACACAGAAGCAGAACTAATGGGATATATACTCATAAGACAAGAAAATGAAAAGATCAATCTTTTGAAAAACTTATTAAAGTAATTTATACTTTGAAGAAGACTTTTTTTAAAGTTTTTTAACCCAAAACATTTTTATTTTTGTAGCTAAACTATAAATTACATCCCCCATTAAAAAAAAAATAAAAATACACATAGGGATAGAAGAGATGGAAAGACATGGCACAGTTTGTCTTTCCTGGGGCTGTTCTGGCTGTTAAGCTGAGCCTAATGGCTTTAGTTTTTCTTTCTAAGAATTGACCTTCTTGACAGCATTTCGCCACGAGTAAGGCACTTGTTTCAGTGTGAAGCATGGTTTGAGTGTGGGCTTTCTGTCAGGTACAGAGGCTGTGTTCTCTGGTTTCACAGGAGGGATGTGTCTCCTGCACTGGCAACGCAGGAGACCCCAGTGAGGAGCTGAACAGGGGCCCTGTGGATCAAGGAACTGCACCACTGACATACTCTGGGGCAGAAAATGCCCCCACATGGGCCAGGAACTGGTCCTTTGCAAAGTGAGGGAGCGGAGACGTGAGGTTACAGTGTGGGGGTTGCTTTGGGCTTCTTTCAGAAACCCTTTATGATATTTTGGTCCCCACTTCTATGCACGTTTATTTACAATCCGCTTAATTTGTGTTCAGTTTAACTTTTTTTTTATTTTCTCCTCTTCTATATTTATGTCCTTGCAAGTCTCTCAGGGCCTTCTGTACATCAGTTGAGCCCTTTCTCTGTAGCACTGCATTTTCACACAGTATTTTATATCTCCCTAATACTTGCTGCTGCTTTATTCATTACTTTCACACTTTTCTTGCTTTTTTTCTTAGTTCTGCTGACAAACTATTAAAACTGCTATGAAAACTATTTTTCATATTCCATGTTTTTCCTGTCTCATCATCATCAACGGGTTCCCTTTCCTCTCTCATAGGTCTCATCAATTTCACTGGTACCCAGACCTACTTGTTCATTTTCTCAGTTTTTGTCTTCCCATTAACAGTCTTTTGTGCCTTACTGTCTTGTGATGCTGCTGCTGTTCAAGAGTCAGCATCAGGAAAATAGCATATTTTGGGAAATGGGGAGGATATTCTACAAAATAACCTTTTGCAGGATAATTCCGCCAAATCCCAGAGCTGATTGTAAGGGTGTTGATTTTTAGACTGTCATTTAGGCTTTCTCTGCCAGGAATAGCTCTGGTATTTTGTCTATTGATTAGACATTGATAAAATGTAGAAACATATTTAGGAGAAAACATAAGAACATAGCATCATCAAACCCCCTCTTGGCTGTGCTGACATCAAAAGGTAATTTTTGATAATGCAGGGATTTATAAATTACAGCAATCTTGGGTGTGAAATGGCTTGTTGAAGGATTTTTATTTGAGGTGATACTACTTCACCCAATTGCACTGAGGCCCATTACAAATGTTTATAATTATAATGATACATCTGGCCTGTAGATCCTACACTGGGAGAAATGTCATGGACTTAAATAGAGGGCCGGATGGAGTTCTTATTTGTCACTTGAAATTGCCAGAGTAATGATCATTTTTCTTCTCCTTCAAAATTACCAATGAACACAACTCTCATTAGCAAGCAGATGAATTTCTGGAAGAAAAGTAAAATTGCTCTTTTTGAAAATAGGGCTGTGATTTAAAGTGAGAGTTTATATACATTTTTAGTGATGACATGCACAGTAATTTTAGTCATCAAAGAGGGCACTTTGCCATGGGTGAAGAACAGTACAAGACCAAAACGTCTGCTCACAGAGAGTAGTGCATACCTGTGACAGAGGGGTGGAACTTAATAAAGCAGAAAAGGAAAAAATAAAAAATATTTTCAAACAAATTGAGATTTAATAAGGTTTTAGTTCCTTATATTAACTTACAAACATACAGATCTATTCCAGAGAGTCCATGTTTCAGCAGCTCTTAGTCGTGCCCAAGCAGTTCTGGGGGAAACTTAACTGTGTCAGAGGAAACCTTTTCAAGCCTGTATTGCTAAACACCTTCATGTTACATTATTCAAAGATGTGTAGGCGTGTGTGTGCAACCACTTTGGAGGACTGGGAGCTGTACCCTCAGAAACGGATCATAAACTGTCTGTAAAATTTGGGATGTCCCCAGTATGAAGTAATTTCAAGTGAGTTTTATTCATGAGAGCAGCCATTTATGGGACTGGACCCAAGTTTGTGCTTATAGTTCCTCACAGAGAATGCTAAATTAATTTTTAACATCTGCCATTCGTAACCTTGTTAAAGGCACGAGTATAGCTGTTAATGGTAGCTGTGCAATAACATGAGTTACTTCAGGGTAAAGTTGTGGCAAACCTATTTTTTCATTATTTAACTGTTGCAACAAAATCTAGGAGTGGAGGGAGAAACCTATTTTTTCATAGTATAATAAAATTACCTCTGAAGTTTTTCTTCTCCTTCCTTCACTTGTTAAGCATTCATAAATAAGCCAGGAATACAAGGTGTGTCTCTTGCTGCCTTTGTGCTCAGGCTGTGGAGAATAGTGGGATGGCATTTTCTAACTCATTCATATTTTCTTTGCTCTGCTTCTACAACAAGCTATTGATCTTTGAGACAATTTTTGAAATCTATTTAGACTAAAGTTGTCTAAGGTGGTTTTCTTTTTGCAAGACATAGCTTCATTTACAAACGTGCTGTGTAACTTGAAGCCAATGAGCTCAGGTACAAAAAAAGCAGGTACAAACCAAAACCAAATAGTATAAATGATGGATATCTGCTCTACTATGAAGAGAGCAGTTATATAGTATAACACCTGTTTGGTTCAATAATAGAGTAAAAACCACATTATTCTCTACCGAAATCTGACTGTGCTTTCATAGAAAAAGTAGCAGCTGCTGTTGTTTTGCCTTTCAATGGATTTGTCTCCACCTTCCTAGACCTCTTCAGTCCCAAGTGTTGCTGGCTCCCCTGGCTCTGCTGCCAGCCCCTGGGAAGTCATGTGCAGGGGGACGTGCAGTGAGCTGGGACCACAGTGTCAGCATGTGCTTCGTCCCACATATAAAATTAATAAGGGAATGTGTTCAGACACTGTGTTTTCCATAACAACAAAGACTTTGTTGCATTGCTTTGTAATTCTGAGTTTGAAATGAGACAATTCAGTTTAGTAGCCCCCTTATTTTTACAGCTGGGTTTTTATTCAGTAACCAGTGGTAAGTTCACTGTCCAAGACAGAGAATAATNTAATTTCTGCTTGCAGATGTACGTGTACTGAAGGCTGTGGTTTTGCTCATTAGGCTCCTCTAACACCAAGTCTCATTTCTTTTTGGCTGCACTGGAGATGTCTCCAAGGTCAGCCAGGTCAAAGCTTCAGTTTCTACCAATAACTATAAAACTTCTTTCCTGCTAACAATCCCAGGGATTTGAATGTGCCTGATGAATAAGGTCAGTTGAAATGAACTACCTTTGCATTTACAAAATTATTTAGTTTGCCCTGTTCTCATCTTCCTTCACGTGGTTTTGGCCTGCCCTTCCACCCAAGTCACTCCTTGATCTGCAGTGGATGCCATGCATGCCCTGACTCTGTGACTTCATGGCAGGAGGAGGAAATTACAAGAAGATCATTAAAGTGTGAAATTAAATTCTTAAAGATGGCACATCTAAAATAGCTAAAACATTACCCCCAAAACAAACAGTGCCATTGATCCTACTTAATTACATGCTTAATAATTTTATACCAATGTAAAGCACATTGGCGATGCACTAATCCATTTCATATTCACTGTCATCACAGATTTTCTCCTCCTTATTTGCTTTGAATCTCGTCATTATCGTGCACATAAAACTAGTATTCTTAGAATTTTTATAGTGGTATTTCCATATAAAATGAGAAAAAGTCTAATATATGAATACTAAACATCTCATTAACATGGTTTGTAGTATATTTATTCATGATAAAAGCAGCTGAGAAATGCTGATATAAAATAGTACTTCAGTCCCAGAGTATGTCTAAGATTAGAAAAATCATGCCTCAGATAATAAATACTTCAGGGAAAACAGGAAATCTTAAATACAAATAAAGAGCTTTGTATGCTTAATTAAACACATTAACAGATGCATTTATTTCAGTTAAATAATTAATATATTACTAATACTGGCAGCAAGAAAATTTTTGTGTTTTAAGAAAATAACCTGAAAAAGTTTTTATTTCTGGAGAAAAAAATGCTGCCTTTAAAAGACATTAATGACATTCTTATCTGGAAGTGGCACAAAGATTGTTAATGATCAAATTACACAGCAAGCAAAATGCGTAGGAGAGCCTAATCTACCATGTCAAGAACCCTGATCTTTAAATGTGCTTTATATGAGAAAACCACTGTCTCCAGCCTAAGAAACAGGATGGGCTTTGGAACATTTTAAGTGATGAATGGCTCCTTCTCTGTCCATGTGCATTAAATGTCTTTGAAGTTCTTTTCTGTGGCCCTTCAGCCATGCTTGTTCTGCCCAGGCCAGGGGAACAGGCTGTTGTGAATTACCTGTCCAGAACTGGCCCAAGGCTGAGTGACAGAGGAAAACCCTGCATGCACTGGAAGCATTTTATAGAGACTGGTGCAGGAGTTTAGGAATATATACTGCAAGAATAATTGATGCATTGAGGATTTAAGTTGTTATAAATTGATAATTTGGTATAGATTTAGCTATGTGTTTATTTCCTTTCTGCAAGTGTTTTATACTGACCCAAACCAGAATCTTTTGCTACTTTTTAGTTGTAGTTGAGCCATATTAATTCAGCTGAAGTTTCATATTCCACATATCCATATTCCATAATCATATTCAGGCTTCCAACCTATCAATAAACACTGCTGATACCTTTAAAAAGGGGTCAGGTAAGGTCCTTGATCTTTGCTGAGATAGTAAATAGTACAAATTATGATAAGATCAAGAGATAAGTGTTCGGTCATCCGAAATGTCAATAAATAAATATCCAGCCAATTATTTCTACTAGAAACACATCTGGTGCAGTTGACAGGAAGTATTATGTAGCACAGATTCCACACTGTTGAATATCCCCAAATTGGAGAAATCCTACCAATACTTTTTTTGGGTTTTTTTTAGATAAAAAGGAATTTCTCCTCCAGTTTTCAGATTGGGTTGTTGGGGTCAAGTCATCAAAGCAGGAAAAATGGGAGCTAGCTAGAGGGAGAATGAATTTGTGTAAATGCAAGGTAGGATGCAGAGCTGTGGGGAAGATGGGGCTGTTTGTAATTTCCATTCTGCTGTGAAGGAGAGAGCACAGTCCTGGCGCTGGGCTTGGGCACAGGACTGCCTTTGGACTGTCCTTTTCCTTGTTTACCTGCACGGCTCACTGTGAGGGTGCAGATGAGCAAGAACATTAAAAAATGCCATTTCACAGCACTGTTCTATAGTCTGCCACAGAATGGGATGCTGGAAGGAGGACTTGGCTAATTTAATGTTTCTGTGAAGTGTGGTACTACTGGGTTCAAGCATGTATATGGATTTAAGCTTTTTTTTTTTTTCTTTTTTAACATTTTGTATTTTCCTACAAGAACTGGAATCGTGAAGTAGATAAATGTTCCTTAATAAGCCAGAAGAAGGTCAACCTTGACTAAACAAAGCTTAAAGACAAAGAGGTTTGGTGGTTGGTGGTTTTCTTTTTTTGAGCTGATGATAGGTTGAAATGATGCATATAATATTCCTTGACCTTTAAGGCCTGCCCTCTCTGTTTTTTGACATGCTGCTGTCAGGAGCAGCACCCAGAAAGATGAGAGCACACTGTGGTTACACCACCAGCATCCCCAATGCAGCCACAGGCAGGAGGGAGGGAGGGAGCACAGCTGCTGCTCAGGGATCTGCTGCTGCTGCTGCCCCTTGGAAACCCTCCTGAGGCTGTGCAGGACAAATGGCTGAGCAAGAGCCCTTGGCCTGGTGGGGGGAAAGCTGGAGATGGAGGAGTAACAGGATCTAATCAGTTTGCAAGTCTTCTCACAGCCTGCACAGGTCAATGTGAGTGGGGCACCCTTCACACCTGAGCCTGGATTATGAAGTGTTGCTGCCAGGCAGGGGCAGCTCACAGAGCCTGGCACTCCTGAGTCACTGCCCTATTACTGAGCACTTTTCAACTCCTTTCCATACAGTCAAACAACTTTATCTTGTCCTGTCTGCATCCTACAGTTGTGGGTTTTTTGTTTTTGGGGTTTTTTTTAAGAATTACTTTTCAAAGGGCTTAAAATCATTTGCTCTAATTGGGAGTAATCCAAGTTGAGAGAGGAAGAGAAAATTGTAGGCATCCAGACAGCTCAGTGGCTTTTCTGGGGTAAATTATAAAGCCATAAATCATGGTATGTTTATTCTGTTTTTCTGTGACTCAGCTGCATTTTAGCTGCCAGCAGACTTATAATTTTAAATGTATAAAATATACTGCGAGGTTCTTTAGTTTTTTTTCAGTTTGATTTTTGTATGACAGTGAAGAGCTGACAAACTTTATGCACAATCAAGGGAAATGTTTCTTTTCCATTGCAGAGAAGAAGGCTAAGAGACGTGTAAAATTGTACTTGAGGAATGTGCTGTGAGGAAAAGGATGTGATGCAGCACCCATAATTATCTCAAACTTCCATTTTTTTAAAAGAAATCCATGTTTCATAGGGACATAGAATGGTTTATGTTGGAAGGGACCTTAAAAGTCACATAGCTCCAGCTTTCTGCCATGGGCAGGGACACACCTTCCATTAGACCGGATTGCTCACGGATTGCTCAAAACCCTGTCCAAGCTGGTCTTGAACATCAGCAGATTTTGACTCCTTTCATGTATGACCCTCACTGTAAGGTGTTTTTTTTTTACTAAAAATCTCCTAACACTTGGAAAATCAATGTGAAAAGTTACTGAGACCAGAAGGAGGTGTTGGATTTAAGGTGGATTTAATATGGGTGGATTTAAGATGGGTGTTGAGATGTCTCTTTTGGTTTTGATCTCTATGTTTTTGCGGCTGCGCAGAGCGGCGCTTCATTGGATTAGATTTAAAGATTTCTTTCCCTTCTCAGAGCAGTGCAGAAGAACCTTGTCATTAATGTGTGTTGATTAACTAATTAATGGGTGTGTGCATGTTTCTGTAACAATTCTACCTGTGTAAGGAGCCCCACTCCTGTAGCTGCAGAGAGCAGGGGTTCAGTTAAACCTGACAGCAGATTGTGCTGCTCTGCTGCAGTGCTGGGCTGGGACTGAGCCCCATGCCTCAGGGAGGGCACCTTGCTGTCTTGATCAGAGATATGTGCGTGGTCCATCTGCAGCCCTGCGGGTCAGCAGAGCAGGGCTCACCTGGCATCCCTGTAGCGTGGCACGACGTGATCTTCTGGAGGCTGAGATCGGAGGGTGCTGCTGTTCCAGTGCACGGAGGTGGGCAGGACTCCTCTCAGGCACTACCCTTATTAGTGGTAGCCTTTAATGAACCTGGGGTGCTGAAGGGATTTTGCTTTATAATGCATCAGGTTGACAGTAAGATCTCTTCTAGCAACTGAAGTTGCCAGAATAAAAGAGTGTATGCAAAACCCCCCATGCCAAGTACCAAAGCTAATTCCCATCGCCCTGCTACGATCTCAGTACATGCACTGCCCCGTGTGCCCACTTTATTGTTACTTATTTGTGATGACAGATTGGTTTTAGCAGGATGTTTTTAGCTTGTTAAAGCTGCATTAGTTAGTCTGCAGCCAGCAGCAGCATTTAGAAAGTGATCCATGCCCTCCCCAGCAAACTGCTCACGAGGCGGTGATCTTTGGTGTGGCCTCTGTGCATGGTTGTGCTGAGCTCATTAAGATGTCTCAGCCTCAAAGAAGGTATCAGCTATATTAAGTAAGGAGTCCTGGCAATAAAAACAAATGCAGCATGGCATGGAAATACATTAACATCCCCTGGTTCACTGTAGCATCGTGTTTTCAGGGAAACAAACAAAGGCGATATAATCAACTGAGCTGGCATCAGCCCAGTTACTCTGAGCAAACAGTAATAGCTTTCACAGGGTTCAGGGCTGGGTCTTCTGCATCATTAATATTCCTCTAAAGGCACAGAGGATCTTTGCTGCTGATATAAAGTAAAAATTAGAAATCTCTCAGAGCTGTGCTAGGTGTAATGCTGGGAGGTGTTTAATAAAAAGCTTGGTACTGGTGTGAATGGTTTCCCTGGTGGGTGTTAGGGTCTCCCCCAGCCCCCCAGAGCCCAGCCAGTCACTGATGGCTCTGCAGTGCTCACCGTGTTGATGCTGCTTATTGTTGTGGAGGGCTCAGAGATTAGTTAAAACCAGTCCCTTTTGCATGTCTGCTTTGCTCAGTGCCTGAGCTCTGAGTGCTCTTCGTGGCTCACTGACAGCAGCACTGGCCAAAACACCTCCAGGTAAACGTCCTCTGCCTCGCATTTTTCCAGAGAACTGGGAGGGTGTACAGAAAAATCGGGATGAACGTGTCTTGTGCAAACCAGCTTTTTCTCCCTAATCTATGTGGCACCTCCAGTGGTTCCTGGACAGCAGGATTCATCCTCCTCAGCAACTCTGGCAATCTCGTGCTTTTAGCTGGTCTTGGGAAAGATTTGACATAAATGCACAGCCTGCTCTTAGTTTGGACTTCATGAACCCTTTGTCTACAGAGCTCAAGTGCTCAGTGTTGTCTTTTTTAAAGTCTGGTTTGTAAATCCTCTACTGGTAACTGTTTCTTCTTGCTTCTTCCCTTCTCTCCTCCTCCAGAGAGACTTTTGGAAGGCTGTTTTAGTACGGATGCCATGAGGCTGATTATGAACTGCAGCTAATTCTGGCATCTTGTAAATATCAAAACAGCACATTTTGTTTTTACGTTAATGTACTAAGGTCAAAGCTGCCTTTCTATTTGAACAGATAAGCATCTCAACTTTGTTAATATCTACAACTTAAAATCTGTAGGAGGATAACAGGAATTTTTAATAGTGATATGTTGATGTTTCGGCTTGGTCTCTGAGGAGAACTTCCAAAGACAGCAATATTACAGGATGGTATAGTGTTCTGGTGTGTGCCAGCTCCCTCTGAGTGCTCTGCAAGGAGCTTTATGTGCTGCTCTCTAGACATTGTGCTGGGAATGAACTAGTCAGTGCTTTCCCTGGAGGTGTCCTTAGCTCTTGTTTCAGCATTGCTCCCTCTTTTGATACCATCTCTCCAGCTCCCAAGCTGTCTTTTCAGATTGGAGTCTGATGTCCATTGGATGTTTCTGTTCAGTGGGGTTTTCATATTGCTGACTCGGTTGGTATCATTTCCCCAGTACCATTGCACTGTATTTACTTTGTGTGTGCATCTGTTTAGGTCTCGTGCTCCCTCCGGGCATACAAGATCACTAATCTAAGTCCTCAGTTTTCGCTCACCACTTTCGTACTCTTGTGGTTTGATGTGCAGTATAAATATCATTGTTGCTTGAGCACTAATGCACAATTTAAAAATAATAAATACCCCCTTTGCTGAAGGCTAATAGTCAATTCATTTTGTGCTGCAATATCACCAGTTACCTCTGTGAAGGATTTGTTCTCTCAGGAGGTGATTTTGTGAGCTTTGCTATGCCGTCCAAACTCTTGCAAAGCGATGTAATTCTGGTTCTTCCTCAGCTTTTCTGGCAAATTCCAGAGGCAGCCTCTTCTGTCTTTTTGTGTGTTTGGGCTGGTGGCCAGAGTGCCTCTGCATGTCAGGGCAACCACTCAGCCCAGGGCCGTGCTGTGGGTGGGGGAAACGTGGTAAAACCTCCAGTTCTGGAAGATTGCTGCCTGGACCCCTGTCAAAGGGAGGTTGTTGGGAGGTGAAGGGCAGAGCTTTAGGATATGCCTGGGAAGCACAGCCTTTGCTTTACAGTTGGCATTAATTCAATGTTGTGTTGCCCATACCATCTTTGTCAACGTTATCTCTCCATGTGAGATAATGGTCCTTACATTTGACCCTTTTTTTTGGTATTTATATAATTTTTATTATTTTTTAAGACTAATTCACTCATGAGCGTTGCTCTTTCTCATTTTAGTCTTGCATTACCTTGAATCTCTTTTATGTTTTTCCTTTCTTTCCGTGTTACCTCTAGCACAGGACTGTGATCACTATTTTTTTCATATTTTTGTGGACTGCAGTGGGATGGTTTAGGTTGGCCATTAGGAAGAATTTCACCACAGAAAGAATGCTTAGACATTGGAATGGGCTGCCCAGGGAGATTGTGGAGTCCTTAGAGGTGTTTAAAGAAAAAGTGGACGTGGCACTCAGTGCCATGTTCTGATATTGGTCAGAGGTTACACTCAATGATTTCAGAGGCCTTTTCCAACCTAAGTGATTCTGTGCAATTCTGTGGTTCTTGAGTTTTACAGTTTGTTTTTCTAATGTGAGTCAGATGAAAAATTTTTGTTGTTTCAACAGAATTTTCACCCCACATTTTGAGGGACAGCATAGCCTGTGAGAGGCTCAATTGCAGTCATGTCATTAAAAACGTTATAGATTTACAAATGTTATTTTTAATCACTCAGGAAGGGCCTGAAGGAAGGTTGGTTAGGTTTGGCCATATAAATGTGGCCAGTATATTGCAATATTAACTTTGGCATAACATAACCAGCGCTTTCACACTCTTCCCAGAGACTTTTTACACAGATTCTCACAAAATAAGGCTGCTCTGAAAAGTTCCACAAATTGTGGGAGGATAAGAAATCTGTTAGTCCCACATTTATTAAGGATTTTTATCTGTGAAGTGTGTGGAAACATGAGTAGAAAACAAGAAACAGATATAACTTGTTTGATTTCAAAATGTAAAGTAGTACATAAAGAATATTGTTCTGTCTAGAAAATAAATTTATGAAGGAAAAATATTGGATATTTTATTATTTCCAGATTTTCTCTGGAAGAAAATAAGGTTGGTATTTTTCCCTTTTTATTTTTTGTTTAGCAATGAAGTGAAAGAAGGAATATCATCAGCTTTTGTGGTGAGCAGTGGTATAATCAGTTTATCAGCTTGTCAGCATTTGATAAATACCTATTGGAGAAGATCCTTTATGAAAAGAATCTCAAATGAAATAAAAAACATAGCTATGGAACCTCTGGAACTCTGCCAGTAGACATCACCGATATCACATGGGAGATGTTGCTAAAAGACAAAACATTTTATTTTCTCTTAAAGGTAATTCAGGTGAAGATTGGCACGTACACACACGTGGGCACGCATGAGCCAAATCTTCATATAAAAATTGTCTCTTGTAGTGGTAGCTTATTCTGGAAAAGGTTTTAATGGTGCCTCAGATGAAGTGTGTGAGAGTGGGGAGAGAAAGAAGGTGCTCTGTCTGGTGTCTTGGCGTAGTTGTAACAGAACACCAACAAGAAAGCACAAAACAGAAACAGTTTTCAGGCGTGAAAACAGAGATGCTGCTGCACGAGGGAGTCACAGAAGCTGAGCTACCGCTGAGTTTCAAACATCTTCTGAGCTTGAATCAGCAGACTAATGTCTTTCAGAATGACCCTATCTCTTGGTGATGAGTTATTTTACAAGTAGGTCACAGTCACTTAATTGTTTGAACAAATAGAATATTTGGGGGTTTTAAGATAATATTTCATTGCCTGTACCCGCAGACTGAGTTGGAAGCGTAACTATTGAGAGAACACTGAATGAACCAAGACAGGGAAAAGCAGCAGAGGAAATGTGTCCTGGTGAGACAAAGGGCATTTGCACAGAGTCCTGTACAAATCGACCTTTCTCCTCTACTGTTGCAGAACTACTCTTTAAGGCAGTTTTCTGGGTTTTTTTCCTAAAAAGTTAATAAACGGTATAAGTAAAACATTTGTCTAATGTTTTTCCAGTAATTTTTTTTATTTCATAATGTATAAGATTACAGTGATACTTTCTTTGTAAAATTAACCAGGTTTCAAAATGATCTAAGCATATGTAAAGGATGAATGACAGAAATAGTAGGCAGAGGTAGAGCCTGTGGTGACTTCATATTTGGCAAGTTTCTATCCCATCTACATTTTCTTACACATTTACATAAACATGTTGAGGGTTTTTTCACTGTTTTTCAAATCTGGGTTGATTCAGGAACAGTAGTTTGTTAGATGATGGTTTTGTAGCAACTGCCAGACTTCTGTCACGAGGATGACAGAATAATATGATAATTAAACTATTGATTGTTCTTCCTGTCTTGCACTCATCATATACTTCCAGACTCATCATTTTGTGACATGGGGTTGTTAAAATTCTGGCAGGTAAGAACCACTGTTTGAGGTGGTAGGAGAAGAGTTGCAGTTTGTATCAGGTAAAAGGTAAATTAAGCTGCCTAATAACTTGGACATCATTTGCTCTATATCAAGCAAAAGGTGCCTCCCAACATGAAGTGCCCTATCTGATATGTTGTGCAAAATACAATAAAAGAGTTCAGAAAACTTTCTGTTGTGATGCAGGATCCGTTCACATGCTCTAGAGGATGAGGGCAAGGACGGAGTAATGGTAATGATTTATGCTAATGATTTAATGATAACTGTTATCACTGGTGTGCATAAATTGCTAATGAACCAGGAGGCACCCTTGTAAGCTTTCCTAAGCTTTCTAGAAAGTCCTTAATTTCCAAGGCAGCAAATGCACATGCATGAATTTCTTTCACTAGTCACAGCAGTGTGAAGTTGTGAGAAGACGCTGTTGCAGGGTTTGTGGTGGTCTGCAGGCAAACTGGTTCAGCGAGAGGCAAGACTCGTGCCACGGTGATTTTCAGAGAGAAAAGCGCAAAAAGGAGTTCTCACTTTGAAACCCACACGAGGAAAGCGTGTGATGGGTTTGAGCTGGGGAAGTTAAAGGGAAGAGGAGAGGGCAGCTTTGATGGTGTCCCTTTATTGTGGCAGTGGGAGGCTGTGTTTGGGCACTGGAGTGTTGCAGTTGTGCAGAGCTCGTTGAATTGGATTATTGGCACGTTTGTGTGTTTTTCTGCATTGCCTCTCACGTGCCATAGTAAAGGATTCCTCCCCTCAGAGTCCCAGGCTGAGACAGTAGTGTACTTACACATGGCTTCCTCAGGAAGACAGAATTTATACAGATGTGTTTCACAAAGCAAGATCATGGTTATTTAGGGCATTACTCAGTGCTGGCAGCAACACTGAGCTTTCTTTAAAGGCTTTTCTAAACCTGTAAGTATTTTCAATGTGAAATACAATTTTTCTGTTTGTTTACCTTTTTAACTGTATTTTTCATGCTAAACCTCTAAAGTGCCCTTCTTATCTATCTTCTGCAAAGTATCACAAATAAAGTTGAAGACTTAATCTACAAATCCCTTTGTCATGTCCTATAATAAAATATGAGCAGAAGGTAGCTAAAACTATTTATCACAACATAGTTGGCAAGCCTGTGACTTTTTAAGTTAGATAAATTGGCAACTGCTCCATTTTTTATCACATAAGACAGAACTAAACCAAAATGAAACATTAAGCCTTCTTGCTTTAGGAAGATGCTGAAGTTTGCTGGTGTGGTTTTTTTTATTTATTAAACTCAGAAAATGTTGAAGAGAATTTAGGGCACTATACTTCTGCTTCTATTTAATTTGCCTTCTGTATTGTACATTTTTTATAAATTATAATTTCCTTTTCAAAGTAATATTTTTTTGAATATGCCTGTCAGGAAATTATTAGGTATTCCTGGTCACTTTATCCACTTACAATGCATGCTAAATAAACTCAATAAGCATTTCATTCAGCATTAATGGGATAATTATTGTATGTGGAATACTGATTTATGATAAAAGGCACTTTTACTGGGATATGACATTTGTTCAATTCATTACTCATGTAAGATAGCAATTAAGCTTTACAAGGTTATTTTAAATTGATCGGTACAGAATTTTTGTAACAATGGTCTTTAAAATACATCATCTACAGCTCCAGTGTCGTATTAACCAAACATTAATTTTAACTCATGGGTAAATGTTCTGCTGTTAATTGTACTCATTGTTTACACTACATTGTAGCACAGGAGGCAGAGTATTGTTAGTTGGTGTGATGGGTGTTTTGGTCAAGAATGGTTTTGACCTAAATTCTGTTGAAACCAGTGATGTGGTGCTTTTAGATCCCTTAATTACATAGAAAATTGCATCCCAAAACTATGTAATAGAATGGAAAATGCGTCAGGAATTTCATCCCTCTGAAAATTTTGCAAACACAGATCTTGCTGGTTTTTCTGAGAGACACTTTTAGCACCTCCAGCTTTCTTCTCCTGTTTCCTTAATCCCCTGTCCTTTTTAGGAGAGGCCTTGGGGGAGTCACTGTTTCATTCTAGTAAATAATGGATAGAGTGACTGTCCGTCCCAAGGAAAGGCAGAGCGAGGGAGGAGGAAGGTTCAGTGCAAGAGCAAGGGTGTGCCAGAGAGGCTGCTGACCGTGCTGCTACTGCCTTGGAACAGGGAAAGCTCTCAGCGCTCCTGGAGAGGGATACTGAGCTCAGACAAGGGAAGCAAACGAGCAGCTGTGTCTCTTGTGTGAGGCTCCTGAGCCTCCTCCAGGGCTTCTGCCACGATTTGCTGTCCAGGAGCCTTTGCAGCCCCAGAGCATCCCAAGGGAATGGGCAGCTCCAGGCTCCTCCCCCTTGACCATCTGGGAACTCCTGTTCTTCAAACCACACCAACAGCAGCTGATCCTGAGCAGGATTTCAGCAAATCATTTCACTTCTGGCTCCTTGCCTGCTTGCTGTTGCTTTGCTTTCATGTGCTTAGTAGTCGTTGAAATCCCACTACTGCATGGCTGCTTTTTTCCCCTTTATTATCTTTTTTTCCCCCCAAAAAATAAAAGAGAGTTGTAAAAGGAACAAGATGCTGAAATGGGAGGATGCTCCTGAGACTAGAAAAGAGAAAAAAAGAACCTGGCTGTGGGAGGGAGTTGAAAGAAAAAAAATCTTCAGTCCAGCCTTAAGTCAAGGCTGTGAATTCAGAAAAGTGATGTTTGCAAGTCTTTTAAGTCTGTTTCCTGACAAAAATGCCTTCCTCTTGGACAATTCCAAGATAATTGTCCTTTTTTAGGCAGAAAAAGCACAAGCAGGATTTGCAGTATTGGTTGAGGAACCAAAAAAGTTTTTTTTTTTTAGGAAGTGTTCCATGCAGAATAACCAAATAACCATCCACATGGATGGGAACTCTTATATCTAAAGGAAATAATTTTTAATACAGTTTTTAAACTGCTATTATGACTCATTAATAGCAATGATACAAGGCTACAAATGACTGAAGGTGGAAAATAATTAGGAAAATATTACCAGGTACTTAAATGTAATGAATAGGATTTTTATTTTTGTCGGTTAATTTTAAAAAGGGGGAAAAATATTTTTTTCCCAATAAATTAGAGGAAGATGCTCAGACATCAGTCCTAAGTACATTGAGACGAGCAAAGTGTAGCATATTATGAAAGACCATACACCCATGGGTTAGTGTGCTGAATTATACTGAATTTCTTACAATATTAAAAGTTATTTGTCTTCTAGAATATCTCAGGATTGGGGGAAAAAAAAAATCTTTTGTCAAAGTCAGATAGTTTCTAAGAACTTTATATATTAGAAAACTCCATCTTTTCAAGCCCTTGGAAATTGGAAAAAATTCTTGTAGAGAAGAACTCTAAGCTCTTTCTCTGATTTATGTAACATATAAAATGTATCCATTCTTTTTAACCTTCCAATTAAATAAGAGATACTCATTCATTGTTACACTGCTCCAAAGAGGAAAAAATTGAAGTATATGGAAGAAGAAGAAAACCTTTTTTTTAAAGAGAGACTTCTTTCTGCTCTTCGAATTGACACGTTGGATTTTATGTAACAGCCAGTGACTGAAACATCAGTTCAGAAATTAAAACTCCTCTGCAGTTTTGCAATGTCTCATCAACTTCCCAATCACTCCTGGTTTAATCTTTGTGTGATTCCGGAAAGAAGTGAAAAGAAAAAAATTGTCACAAGAAAGGCCCTGTAAATTATTATTATTATTATTTTTTCTTTCTCTCTGGTGCCAATGGTTGACTTAAATCACTTATGCTGATTAAAAACCCATAACGCATTCAGTCTTTTAATTTTTAATATTTTTTCTAATGCTTAATACGGGAAAATTATTGATAGTACTTTAAAGTAAAAAGAGAGAACACTGTGGATACAGCAAGGGATTGTATCAGTGGATGTACAAGCAAAATCTCAAGTTTTTAGAGTTCTGGGTGAACCTGCCTCCTTGAACTTGTACATCAGATTCTATCTGTTGTTGACCCCAGACTGTGATTTTTCTTTATTCTTTTTTTTCCCAAATAACTTTTGTGGGTTTTTTTTTTGTCTGAAACCCCTTTTAGTTACCAATATAGAATTTTTCTCATTGTTATTTCTACATGAGAAGTATACACCTCAAAAGTAAAACTAAGTATTTTTAGGGTTTGTGCTGCTTAGGATTGGAAAAAGGTTTCTGCCCTGTACCACAAAAACTAAAAATGGGTTTATGTGCTCAGTATCCTGAGTCCATGTGCCCTTGGAGAAATAGATATTCTTAATAGAAGGTTAAAATTAATTATGAGCAGGCTTGATTAACTAAAATAAAACAGAACTGAGAAACCAGAGTAAAATAAGACACAAATTGGCCTCTAGATATTTTTTTTTTTCTTTGAGGTTTTAGGTACATTGAATAATTCTAAGCACATAGTATGCTCCAGTGGAATTAAAGGCAGCATTTCCTGTGTCTTTTTTTATTTTTTTTTATTTATTTATTTTTAGCTTTCAAATTTTAGCTCATATCTGGAGAACTTTCTAAAATAATATATTAGGATGAATTTTTGTAGCTCCAGCATATTTGATTGCATAGGTACTTTTGGAAAAATTAGACTCTTTAAGCAATTAAAAAAATGAAGCATTAGTTAAATTAAAAAAAAAATACTATAATTCTGACTTTCTATTAGGCAACTCATTTATTTAACTAAGCAGAGAGAAATAAAATGCCACAAACTATGTTTTTACAGAAGATTACTCCCACAGCATTATTTAATTTTGTCTGTACGTATCCTACTGAAATTTGCCTGTATTCTTTATTTCTTTTTTCCTATTTGTACATAAAGAATCTTACAGTCCATCAGTAATTTACAGTCTAAACTCCCTCGAGGGAGGTTTTTTGTTTTTTTTTTTCCCTACCCTTTTTAATGCAGATCTCCTGGGTAAATAAGAAACAGTAAACTGTTTCTGTTTAAAGTACAGTTCCAAAGCCTCAGGTTCACAGAAGGAATTATCATGTACGAGCAAGGTGCTTTTCCTTTTTATGTTGAAAAGTGCAAGGGGAAATGTAATTGAAGAGAGAGTTATTGCAAAATTGGCTTTGTCTCCCAAAATGGCAGCGTCTCAGCTCCAGAAGGAGTAGATTGCATTGGGAAAAGCAAAGTTCAGCTTCCAGCCCTAAGGCATAATGGGTCAAAGTGGTTTTAAAGATTTGCCTTCTGGAACTTCACCTTCCCATTTTTAGCACGTCTCTTGCGCTGTCTTAGTAAGTTCTTCATCACTCTAGTTGCACAAGGGGGGAGCAGTGGGGGAGCATCACCTCCAGAGAATCCATCCCTGTTTGCTTTTTCTCCCTCCGGAATTACAAGTGGAGCAGCTCCCCTGCTTCCAGCAGAGAAGATCCTCTCTCCACTTGCCCAGGACTCTTTCTCTGCTGTGTGCAGGTCAGCAGCTCCAGCTGGCAGAGGATTCCCCCCTGCTCCATGCTTGGCACGCTGCTCTTCCCAGCGCCGTCCCTCGCGTGCGGCTCCGTGGCTGCGGGGCGCCCCGCTGGAGAGGGACATTGGCCACTTTCCTGTGTGCCCCAGCTGCCAGGCTCCACAACAATTAAAGGCTGCATCCACAGAGTTAAGACAGATGCCTGTCACTTCAGAAGTGTAAGTTCAGGCTTCAGATCCCCAACAGGCAGCTCAGCTGCCACTCAAGCTGGCAGATTCCCGCAGCCGCTTTCGCAGGAATCGTGCTCAGCTCTGCGGAGGGTGCGTGACGGATTGGGTTATGTAGGAAATACTGGTGGCAGCTGGAGAGTAAGTATTTGGCACTCACTGGAGCAGGACTCCAAGTGAGGCAGTCATCATTAGCTGACTGTCCTGCTTGGCTGGGTCTCGAATGTGAGTTTTGACTCAAAATGCTCTTTTGATGCCGACCCAGTGAATATTATCTGTGACATGGAGCAGTGCCAGCGAGCAGGAGGAGGTTACCTCGCTCAGAGGTGCTCTACAGGGCAGCCTGTGGAGTGGAAGGAAGAGAAGATGCACACTCAGACCCTTCTGATGTGGCCTGGGACAGTTTTTGAACGACAAACTTATTGCAGAGATGTGGTGTAGGGGCACTGGGATGGGAATGAAAGTAGCAGCATGCTTTCATCTTAATGCCACAATGTGAAGGGCTGCGTTTCATATCTGCTTTTTGTGTTTTAATTAAGGTTATGGAAAGATGAAAAATAAAAAGCTCATTAATCATAAATGGCTTTTCACCTCCTTCGACATTTCAGTTCACTTTCTACTGCTCCTCTTTTAGGTTATGTTAGACTTAGAATCTTTTAACTCAGGAATCTCTTGATCCTGCCTTCCCCTTCATCCTGCCCTGCCAGGGTAAGGAGATGGGAATGAGCTGAAGGAAGGTCTGAAATTCGATTCCTGCAGAGTATCATGGCCAGCCAAGCCTGGGTTTGAGGGGAGGCTGCTGTGCTGCTGCAGACCCAGAGAGCATCTCTGCTGGGGCAGTAGTGACAGCAGCTGTGCCCTGCGGTGCTGTGCCTTCACCCTCTGAGACTGAAAGCCCAAATCGTGCCCCTTCAATGGCTCTGGGTGACCCAATTTGCTTGCGGAGTGTTTGGGGGAAAAGAAGGATCAGTGGTTCAGCAAAAAACAACTTTTCTCAATGTAATGTAGAAACAAGAGAAATTAACTTTTAAATTGCCAAGTGTAATATTGTCATCCTCTGGCTTTTCCTTTCATACATCCCTTTTGTGTATTTGTTTCCTGTAATGTGGTGTCTGTGTCACAGATATTAAATTGTTGAAAAGGAATTGAACCTACTAAATGAAAAAATATTCAGAGTTGCAGTACACTTGTTAATACCGTAGGGTCTCTGCAGACACACTTTAATCTTTGTTAAGGTTAATAATTACATTGTAATTTTTTGTAACTATATGAGGGTTAATGAAGCAGGAATGTGGTTTATGGAGGAATTCCTTCTACAGAACTGCTTTCAAAAATTTTTCAAGTGGAATTATGTTCAACTACATCTTTTCCAGTTCAGAAAATCTGTTTCAGTGGGAATTGTATTAGATTCAGATGAAACTTATTATTCCAATGCAACTAATATATTTCATTTTTAAAGTCATAATTTGAATATTTTATCTGTGGGATAACTACCCTCTTGGTGGCTTTGCCATACTGATATCCCTTACAGCTGTCATTTATTAAAAAAAAAAGGTGCAATGATTAAAAAAAAAGAAAACCCTGGCTGGGACTAATCCTATAGTTTGTTCCAAATCAGTAAAATCTAATTTTTATTCAAGATGATGGCTTTTCCAAAACAAACTGGCCCTATTTATTACTGCTGGTTGAAGGTTGTGGAGAACAAAGCACAAGTAGTTTTAAAGTTCCTACTAAACTAGAAAGGGCACACAATAATTTCCCTTCACCTCTGGGACTTGAACACACATACTCTTGTGTAAAATAATTTATGACCTCCTGCAGAAAGAGTTTCCAGAGTCCATCTGGTGTACAAAATTGTAAAAGCTCACCCTCTGAAGGAGAGTAGGGTGGAGATAAAATATAGCAGGTTCCACTCCCTGGGTGTTCTTAGCTGCTGTCCACTGAGGCCTGGGAGAGCTTTAATGCTGCTTTTGAAGTTTAGGTCCTAAAAGGCAAAGCAAACCAGGGGAAGCTGTGGAAGAGCAGCAGGAAGGCTGAGGCTGATTTCATACCCAGGCACCTGGTAGAGTGCACACTAGGAGCAGAGTTCCTGGTGCTGTAAAGCATTCAGAACTTGGGGTTTGCTGGGGAGGGTGGCCTGGGAGACAGTGGAAAGGGTGACAGGGGTGAAATCTACAGTGATTCTGTCATTTCCAGAAAAAGGTTTGTATTTGTTCCTGTGCTCTGGGGATGGGGAAGGGGGCATGGAGTGTTCTGCATCCATAAAAAACAGCAAATGACACAAATGACAATTTGCTCAGGAGCCTCCCTAACCTGGTGCCAGTTGGCAAACTGGGCTGCTGCTCAAGCATCAGTCAAGAGATTCTGGGATGGAACTGTTTTGCAAACAGTGCCTCTTCATGTGATTCTAACGACAAGTCTGTGACATCTGGCTGTGGTTTTGGACTCAGAGCTCATACATTTGCATGCCCTGGTCCCTCCAGAAATTATTTCTGTCTTGGAGAGTGAACAGTGGCCTCTGTATAAACACTACATCCATGTTTGTAATATCTCCTCTTTTGATTGCTTTTTAGCAGCCTAGAGCAGATATTTTGAATTTACTTAGAATCATGTTAATTTTAAGGGTTTGCTCATAATCTCTCTATTTAACTGTCCCTGAGTTTGGTTATTTTGTTTTTGTTGTTCTTCAACTCCATTAGTTTCTACTGTTTTTTCAGCCAGTTCTGTTCCCTCAGAACATGGGGCCCTGGGATCTTTTCCATGTGATCCTGACATACCAAGGGCTCTGCCCTATACAGCTGGCAAGGATCATGGACATGGGAGTTTATATCTTGTACATATTGAGCTCCAAACCTGCTAGTTCTGATGGAACAGAGATGTTTTTTGTCAAAAAGACTCAGAATATACATTCTTGTGTTCATGTTGAATTAGGAGTAAAACCTGAATATATTTTGGAGGTGATTTAATTATCTCAGTATCACCATTAAGGGCACTAACTGGAAGATGGGAGTAGAAATAATTGTAATTGCTCAACAGAGACAGAAAAAAAAAGAAAATACAGAAATACAAGGCTGCAGACTGTACAGGTGGAAATGGCTCGTCTTGAGCTGACTGTTGTGCAGTGCTAGGGGTTCATCTTTTTTTTTTTTTTTTTTTTTTTTTTTTTTTTTTTTTTTTTTCTTTTTACATTGCACTTTTACCTGTTCAGAGTTTGGATCTGAAACAGTCTTTATTGAAACTTTTTTGCAGTGACAGAAAATCAGAAACTGATAAAACACAACTTTACAGTAAAGATAATTCTCATTGATGGATGGAGCATTAATGGACGTAGACTCTCCTTTAATGACCTAAGTCCTTCCAGTGTCACTGTATGCAATGTCAAATACATTTCTTGTCCAGTGCACTGTCAACTTTATTGTCAGTGGGCAGTTCCTAAATTCTGTGCTCGGTGTATTTCCCTTTAGAGTCTGGAAGCTGGAGGTGTTCTTGGGCAGTTGCAGTGACAGTCAGTCCTGTGGTGATGGCTCAATGCATCTCCAGCTGCACCACAAATTGTCACCAGGAGCAGAGTAAGAGATCAAAGGGGACTCGCTGAGAGAGGCAACAAAAGCAACAAACTCATCCCCACAATGGGACTTCAGTGTGCTCTGGAAAAGCTGAGCTTGAGTCACAGTCAAAGCAGTGAATAACAGGAGAAGCAGGAGATGGATTAAACAGTAATTACACAGGGGAAAAAGGTGTTCAGGTAGTAGGACTAGAAGTGACTAATTTTTTTTGATAAACAGTCCCAATCTATGTCTTTGATGACTATGCCAATGTATGGGAGATCCAGAACAAAAACATTGCATTTAAAAGACAAAGCTTGTAATGGCCCATCTTTCATTAACAGTTACCACTGAGTCATTGTGTGCATCACACCTCATTTACTTTGTCACCTCATTTTCTTTTTGTTTGTGGTAGCACAGGCAGATTTTTTCCTTTAGATATTCTGTAGATTCTTTATTAAAATCTTTGACATGAATGGCACATAATTTTTGGATTTTCCTGCAAGTTTACAGTTCTGTGATCTTTAGTAAGTCCAACTACCAAGCATAAAGGCCATGTGGTGGGATCCATGATGAGTGAGTGGTGTAAGGCTGGGTTTGTACCCCTGGCACCCCTCCCTGTGGGAACCCCTCTGCCAGCCCTGGGCAGAGGCTGCAGGGGAGTCCTTTGGCATTTGGCTTCCACAGAAGTCATTGGGAAAGGCTTCATTGATTCCAGTGGACTGGGATCAATTAGTCTTCAATTAGAAAATGACCTTGATACTCTTTCTCTAATCAGCATTTCCCTTTTACATCAGTGCTGCTTGGCACTGTCCTAGCTCCAGTCTGAGTAAATTTTTTTTTTTTTTTCTTATAGATCTGCATTACTGCTTTTAGATTGGAGTAAAGTCAACTGAAGATTTCCTCTTTTGCTTTATGCTTGTACCAACACACGTCATTTTCTTAATGCATGCCATTAATTTTCTTTCTCTCTTACCTGTTAGCCATTATTTTTCTACTTTTAATTTAGAAGCTCTAGATTTCCTTTGATAATATTTCTATTTTAGTATAGATCCTGTAGTTATTTTTTTTAATAAAATATCATATAACATATACATAAGCAAATGCTTCAGTTGGTAATCGTACAAATCTATTTTTTTAACTTTTGAGAAACAGAGTTACACATTTCCCTAAATGCCTTAAATATTGTAGTTAATTGGGATGTGATCTTTCCTAAATGTGCCGGATCACTTCAGCCTGAGTGCCATTCAATGTTGCAAATTTTGTTTTCTGACTTTTAATCATTAATGGTTATTCCCCTGACGAGCTTATTAGCCTTGAGTACAAATACTTCATCTACCCCAATGAAGAGCTAAAAGTCTAAGGAACTCCTTAAATATTCATGGATATCTAAATTTCTCTTTCTTATTTCCTTCTTCATATAGGAAGTAAAGTGAAGTGATGACACTGTCGTATAACATCATCTTCACTAATTTTACTGTTTTAAGGTTGAAAACTCATATTTTGTAGGAATAGGTAATGTCTGTACTTTGATATAGCTAGGAAATACCAGCCTTGTACATACCAGCTATCTGAAAAAAGCGCTGTATTTTATCTGTTTGCTGTGGAGTTTTACTCCAAAGCTATATTAACTAGTCAAGCAAGAGACCCCACATTTCTGTACAACTTCCATCCATTTGAATTCTTTAGGCTGTAACATGTACAGTGTTTTGTTCATGGCAAGGACTGAGTGTAGTCCAAGGACACTTTTTCTTTATCAATCTATGATGACAAATACTAATAATACATAACTGTGTAAGATATAAAAACGATAAATTACAATTCACAAGGGTTATTTTGGTGATCATACTCTCTCTTGAAAATGGAGGCAACTGAAGCTTTGATAACACTTTTCCACAGTTTTCATTTTGCTCTCAAATGTTCATCAGTTGGGTCTCTTCTGTGTAATCTCTGTGTGAGAATGGTTTCATCCCCTTTAGTGATGTGGATGGTCAGACAGGGAAGTTTCCTTAACAGGGATGTGAGTCTTGGTTTTGTTTTTGTTTTCATTATCAGGGTAAGCATTATTTTCAGGTTTTTGTTGCTCTGTAACACAGCAGGAAAATCCCTATGACCAATTTGTACCGTCATTCTTTTAATGGAAATGGGACAGGATGTAGGAGCTGGGACCAGAGACAAGAAAACAGCAGTAGGGATTTTTTGAAAAGATTTGAGTGTAATGTCTCATCAATTTCTTGAGCTGTGTTTTTAACTGTCAATCAGCCACTTTTTCTTTAGTTTCCTGAGAATTTCTAGACACTGAAATCTCTAAACATACTTCAAAGTTTTAGAAACAATTATTTTCCTTGCTCTTTTACTTGATTTTACACAGAGGCACAAAGGAGCAATGTGTTTTTCTCCAGTGAAAATGAAAATAATGGAATATTAGAAACCTGGAATTTAGCATTAAATATATGTCCAGTGTGTGTTTGTAGTGCTTATATATATGTGTGCAGTCTTAAAAATAAATATTATTTTCCCCAACCATCTTGTTTTGCTGGTCATAGCTTTAAG
>WAAG01059348.1:0-12242 GCA_013390105.1 Tichodroma muraria | reverse complement strand
GACCTGCTCATTCCTGGTGCTCTTTTGATCTGAGATGAGACAGGCAAAGGAGAGCTTGCAGGAGAAGAAAATTGCTGGGCATCTCAATTGTTTTTACCTGCACTTTTCCTGTTGGCCATAGGTGTCTTCCTGGCAATTGCTGACAAGCAGTAGAGGCTGAGGGGTGAAGAAGGGACGTGATTTAACTTCATACCAGGGTGCTTAACTGTTGTGTTAAGGGCTAAAATTTCAGGCCAGACCCCTTGCAAGGCTGACTGATCTCACTGGGCTGCAACTTTTCCTGCCACAGCCGTTTTACAGGCCATGGCACATGCAGGTGTCTGATTTGCTGCTCTATCCATGGAGACCTGCTCAGGGGGAGCTCAGGGATGTCAGGGAGCTGCTGCTTGCTTGCTACTGCTCTCCACCTTTCCCTCCTGATGAGTGGGTGTAAAAGGCTTCATGAAACACGTGGTACATGCAAATGAACAAATAGGTGAATTATCAAGAACAATCAGTTCAGGAGGGAAAAAAGTCAATTGTCTTATCTTTCCTGGAGACATGCTATGGCCAGATAAGCAGTTCATCTTCCCAGGTATGTTCCATTAAGTATATTACCCAATCAGCTAGGATATATAAGGCATATTGCAAGTCTAATCTCCACAGGCAAGTAGTATTCAATTATCCCTACCATTTTCAAGAGAGAAATATCCTGAGCATTTAGAGTGCTTGTATTTTTGGCACTCAGTCATGTTATGTGAAGGCCAATAAAGAATATTCCAACTAAGAAGGCATAAGACAGGCAGATGAAATATTGAAGAAAATAGTATTATATAAGTCCTGAGATGCAAATGTTCACCATCCCTCCAAAATGGTCGCCTGACATCTAATGCTTTGAAATTGGGTCAAGGATGAGAACAACTGGGAATTCTCATCCACATCTGTGTGTTTTGTGTGTATAGTTATAATTAAAACAGAAATTCTATGGCATACTTTGTTTGCAAGTGCCCTTTCTGTTTTAAAAGTGTTTTTTTGTTGTTGTTGTTGTTTTTTGGTGTTTTTTTTAGTGTGTTGTTTTGCTATGTAAATTGCTTTTTGAATTGAATACTTTTCAGACAGACTAGTTTTCCTGTTACTCTTCTAAGCAAGCATTAGAGATGTCAGAAGAGCTGTGAGTGCTTTTGAAAGCAATGTCTTCTCTACCAGGTGAGATGTGGCAAGTGGCAGATAAGTTTAGTCACAGACAGCTTCATAATTCGGTGGTTGACAAGAATCCAACGTAATATCTTTGGAGGGGTATGGAAAAAGCTCTGCTTCATATCTGTTCCTGGCAGGACTCGTAGCTGGGGTTATTGTGGAGATTGTTTGCTGCCTTCCCAGCCCAAACCCTGCTCTCAGTTGTTTCTTTTCTGCTGAGCTTTACATATACTGCAGAAACTTTAGCATCAGTTATATGAGCTAAGCTAAACAGGGTAATAACTAAGCTAAACAGCTAATAAGGATATTTCAGTCTATGGAATTTGTCCTGTGATTCAGAGAGAAAGAGATTGAGGGAAAGTATATTCTATGCCTGATTATTATATAGAAATGGTACAGCCTTTCATGGGATGTGTTGTAAATATTCCATGAAGCAAAGAAGCATTTCCCAAATTCCTTTAATCCTCTTTCCCTTAAGTGACCTATAAGCTTCTTCATTCAAACATTAAAAGATGTTGTTAAGAGTACACATATTCTGTTCTTACTCCTGCCCATGGTGCACACCTGTATCTGTATTCTTCATATCTGTATTCTGTCAAGGTATAAACATCTAAAAATTAATGTGTATTTACTGTATTTTCCTACGTTTTTGCACCTAATTTTTTTGCTAGTCCTTTGGTTTTTTCCACAGGACATGTTCCATACACCCATGAAAATGGTGCAGTGTTATTTTCCCTTCTCTTTCACTTTTGTTTCCCATTCTGTTGCCAGCACAGGCCAGACCCTTCAATATCTGTTCTCCTCTAAAGGCTTGTTTTATATGAAGCACAGTCAGGAGTCATCCCAGGGAATGTCCCCTGCTAGAATGGGATTCTTCACCAAAATTGATATGCATTAATCTGACTATTAGGCAGGCAGATTTTATCTATAGATATTTAATTCTTACATATTTTCAATGTTACTAGTCAGAGCTGAAACCTTGCAAAAGTAACACATCTTTAATTAGCCCTTTGTGATCTGGAAGTGAGCAATGCACAAGACGTGAAAAGGAGTTTTTTCACAAGAATTTCAATGTTTGCAAGATCAGAGAGAAACTGAAATGTGTAGATGTGCTCAGGAGTATGTTTCTGGCCAAATTTATTCTTCTAAACTCTTGAAATACCTGGTATTTCCTCTCAGAGAAGAACTATGCTTATTCAGTTAAGTAGATAAGTAGTAAAGATATGCATTTATTAATGGGAAGAAATATATGGATTTGAGCTGAAACTGGAAGCTGACATGAGAGGAGTGATATCCCCTGCATCACTCTGTACCTCATAGTTGTTTTCTACTCAATTTATATTGTTCTCAGAGCAGGTCTAACCTAATCAAGTGGAATACATCTATTTCCCCCTACCCTGTCTAGAGTACACGGCTGCTTGTAAATTAAGGTTTCTGGAGCCTGGCTTTTTCCCTTGCTTACAGTTGTTTAGCACAAAACCAAAATGAAAGAAAATCCCCTAATGTGGTAAATAGGACTTATTACTTAGTGACAGTGCCTTCCATTTCCAACCTCGGGTTCCCAGTGGATCCCACATTTGCCTCTCCAGCTAACTTTGCAATGAAGTGTTCATCTCTTTCTGAGAGAAATGGCTTTTCAGAAGATAAGCAGTTCAGACAGAAATAATAAAAGCCTTGGTTGCAACACTTACCTTCTGGTGGCCTCTTGGGAAACGCTGCCTTCTTTTACATCACTTCTTGCCTGGATTATGCGGGAAAGAAAAGTATTTGTCTGCCTGTCCCCATAGCTTTTGCAGTCTAATTCAGGCCAGTCACAGATACTTAGGTCATGCTGCATGTTTCCCCCTGAATTACAGTTTTTAGATAAGTTCAAGAGTCCCAACCACTTTCACCCACTGGGTGAATTGGGGACTGATCTCTCACCCCGTTTCCTGATCTTCCTCGTCCCTCAGTCTTTGTTTCTCTTACTTTCCCTGAATAGTTTGCAGCAGCCCAAGGGCCAGGATTTTCAAACAGCTGGTTTATAAATAAACAGTGTATGCTAACAAAAAATGCCATATAAAAATAATTCCGCTTTTTTTGTTATAGTAGCATGTGAGACTAAGAAATGTGGCATTCATGTTAAAATCTCCAAATTTCTGAAAGTGTTTTGGTGGTAGAATCTCTCATATCGCTTACATTGCTGCTGTTGTTCAAGTCCAGGAACTTCTGAAGGAGCAGTGAGATTATTTAAAGCAAACAGATCTGAACTGGTTCTGTCACAAAGCCAAAAATCTTCAATTAAGCTTTCAAAACTAGATTTCGTTCTATGTTCACAGAATAATAATGTAATGATGGATCTTCAAGGTGGGGACATTATTGAAAGATAAAGCTGTTTTTATTATTTCCCCCTACATTTCTATTATATCTTCACCATAAACAGGGTAGAATAAACACTGTTTTGTGTTGTTTGCCCTATGGCTTTACTGACCAGAAAAGTATTTCTGATAAGTTATATACGTCTCCTGCCTAAGCAGCAATTTTTCACATTTATTAAGTGATTCCTGGTACTGAACTAGAAGTCCAGCTCTTAATAAGACAGTCAAATTTAAAAGACTGCACAATTTCCACTAAAATCCATGTGTCCCACAGTTCAGTACTTTGTAGTGTAAGGAATACTCCAGCCAGGAGGAGTTCAGCCAGAGAAGGTGGTACCAGGAGGCCGACACAAGCTGGCAGTGGAAGGACTCCGAAGCCTCTGCTGCGAGACTTGGTTGCTCCATCAAAAGTATCTGCCTGTCACTTCCTCAGTTAATTACTGTGGCTGCGACTGCAGAAATGGATATTTTTCAAAGAGTGATATCCCTTGATCACCTGCAGCACAGGTCTGGGGTTATCTTTTACTGCCTGTGTAAAAGCTCACTATAATTGGTTGTGACTAAATCTCCCATGACAAAATTTTGAAATGATTTTTTTTCATCTTGGCGTTTCAGATGCACGTGGTGTGTGCCAAATTTTCAAGCTTCAGCTCAAAAATTGTCTGAGGATGGCATATAGGGTCACTAATGGCATTTTTAGACATGTCATTAATGAAAAAAATTCTGGTCCTAATGAATATTTAACCAGAAGTACATTAATACTTTTTATTGTTCACCAAAGTTGACTGCTCATCATCAAAGTAGTTTGTAAGAATAAATTTTATATAGAATGTAGAATGCTACACTATAGAACCTTTTTTTTTTTTTTTAATTGATCATAGAATTTAGGAAATTTTCATGTATATTTTACGGACTCCTGAGATGAAGGCAAAAATATTGTAGTTTCTTGTTCTATGTAACCTCATACCAACAGCTTTAATATTTTAGTGTCTAAAAAAGAATGTCAATCTAATCCAGAATAAATATATTGGCAGAAAGACAGGAAAAGAGAATTCAAAAGTGTAACGTATGCAAGACATTTGCTTTGTGTGGATTTTTCATAGGTACTCCACAAGTGGAAGCTCTCTAACTTTCTGATTGAGTTTGAGTTTCATTAAATGTATGCTGTCTTAAGAAGTAATGAAGAGTACTGAGGAATAAAATTTGTTCTTTTCTCCTTTCTTCTTTGAACAGCACTTTTACTGATATATAAAATCAGCAAGCCTTTAGAAAATCTCCTTTGCTTTTTAGAGAAATAGAAAATCTTAACCTAAAGAATTCTGTGGAAATATTGCCTGGGGATATCAAATTTATTCTGCATTTTAATGAACTCACAAATGAGTCAATTTAAAAGTAGTATCCTATAAACTCTGCTTCCTTCCTACATCTGTTCATAAACAGAGAAGGATGTATACCTAGGGGAAACTTGTTTCCTCTTACATGCAAGGAGGAAAAAATTCTAACTAGGAATACAAATTTCCCTGTGGGTAAATATCACAGGAGGCAACCTAGTTAAGTTTCATTTGTGAGAGGCAGAGCTCCTTGTAGATGCTCCTTGTTAATCAGGTTTGGTGGAGACAGAAGCGTGGCTCTCTGGATCTGAGGAGTGTTGCAATTTACATCGAGCCAGTCAAGCAGAAATCCTGCCTAACAAACCATACAAACCATCATAACAAAAAATACCCAGACAAAACCAAAGACTAAGAGAAGTCTTATTTACTAACAGCTTGCTCTGCAGAATGTTTCCCGGTTTCTTTAGCAAAGAGCACCTCTCTTTCAAAGGCTGAAAAAAAACTTTGAAGACATTTTTAGTAATTACCTATAATCAAAATACTTATATATAATCTCTAGGTCTTCCAAATTGACATTTTAAGAAATTAGAACTGACACACGCAGACAGATTATAAATGACACCTTGTGTCATCATTGCCTGCTTCTGTCAAAAATGGGTCCCCAATTTCTGCTGCACTGCACTGTGTTCATAAGCACTTCTAAAATAGTGTTTCTGTTAAGTGACACGATCAGACATCTGAGGTTACGAGAGACATCTCGGCTGTCACTGTGCAGTCACACAATGATTTACTGCAAGGGGTGGCTGCTCATTTTGTGCAAAAGGAGTGGGATGTAGGGAGGGTAATCCTCCAGTGCCAAAACTTGGGCTACAAATCCACGTCTCTTCTGAGAGCAGTGACTGAGCATGTTTGGTGAACAGAAGAAATATTTTGAGCACTGTTAGCTTTTTTTTTGTTGTTTGTTTGTTTTGTGTTTTTTTTGTACCTGAGCAATGTTATATTTGTATTTCTTCTAAATGAACCAACCATACCACTTCAGAGATGTAGAACTCAGAGCAAAGACTGCAAGTTTTCTGTTCAGGTTAAGCAGTCACACCTGACACTCTGTCAATGCGAATGGAACTAAAGGGATACTTATTAGATATTTAGGGTGTTACCTGTGCTTGAAACAGAGATATCCTCTGAAAAATGTCACATTTATTCTCATTGATTCAAAACTGTTGCTTTGCTGTATTTTTAAGGTGTTTCCTGTCTTTTTGTTCAGTGCATGTCAGCACAGCATGTAGTGTATGGACTTAATGTGCTAAATTGCATAAAGATGGTGCTCCACGAACCCAGTCACAAATAAAATACAAAGTGGGACTTCCACTCGAATCATCCTTCAGTAGGGGAATCAGTTTTGAGCCATCCTGAATAATTCTTGAATTCATTTTTGTTTCTGAAATGTTAGAACAAGTATAATTGCCTAAGTCTAGTAGGAAGATTCGTGTAGGAAGTTGGATGTCAGTGCATTAATTGTGAAAGTCTCTTTTCCCAGATGTGTAAATGGACTTTATTGGCCCATGTACAGATGCTGATACACTTTTTTTGTAGCCATAAATAGTAGTAGAGAAATTAGAGGTTTGTCATCTGAAGTGTTGATCCACCCTCCTCTCAATATGATCTCCAGGTGTTTTACAAATATTACAGTGATACAGACTGTCTTTATCTCCTTTAAATTAATATTTTCTTAGCATCTCTTAATTTCTGTACTGAATCAGTTTGAAATGGTTGTGGTCACAGTATTTTAACAACTTTTATTTTTCTTTTAATATGACACTTCTGTTTGAGGTGAAAGTTGTGCTGTCCTCCATCTCTAATTAATTGTGCCAGCAGCCATAACATTTTATTATGTGATTCATAAAGCTTTTATTTGGCATGAAATAGAAGTAAGTTAGCTTTGGGGTATGAACTGTTCCAAGAGCAGAGCCTCGTATTTAATTCTCTTTAAAATCACCTTAGACGATATTTAAAGATTCTTTTTGGTCTTGCTCAGGTATTCTGAGGGCTTTGTTTGTTGTTTTCAGAAGTCAGTGGGTGACAGCTTGGAGATCAGCCCTCCCAGTGATGTCCCTGCTCTCCTGCATGCACTGAGCATCTCCAGCCCTGCTCTGCGGTTTGCCCAGTGACACCTGATCTCTGTCACTGCTCTGTGGTGACAGGGCCTGCCAGAAGCCTCAGGATGAGATTCAGCTTAATCCACACTCCAGCCATTTGTCATGCACCTTTCCTCTCTCCTCAGCTCCAGGTGCATTGGTGTTTTGCACTGACATCGCCCGAGGTTGAAATGTTTATCAGGGAGAATAAACAGCAGGAGAATATCAGAACAAGCTCAATAGATCAGCTCTTCTCTTTAGCCTTTGTGTGGGGTTTTGACTCAAACCACAAAGTCAGAAAGGCTAAACCTCTACCAGGGCATCAAGGGAAAGGAAATGTTCCCATTACAGGGAGATAAAGAGCTTTAGGTTGCTGTCTGGTTTCTCTCCAGTAGTAGCAGGGTCATCATTAGTCATTCATTATTGCACGACACCTTCAATATTGGGTTTAATTACAATTCAGGTCATTATGTTTTCTAATAATTTCATGTCTAAGATATCAATATTCAAAATCAAAATAAATGTAGTATAATAATTTCCTTAGTAGCAGCCTTTATCTCATCAAGAAGCCATATCAGATAAGCAGGGTGAAGGCCATTATGCTCTTCTGGTTGATTAGCAATGGCTGGGTTTATTTGGTGTAAATATAACATGAAACAAGATGAAGGAGAGGGAAAATAAACAACAACAGTGTTATGATGGAATCACTTGGCATAGCTTCTTAAATCTCTGCCTTCTACTTAACGTCATGTTAATTCAATATTTAAAAAAAAAAATCTGAGAGGGTTCAAAAAGTCAGTGGTGTTAGATCACTGTAGTTGCTGAAACAGACAGAAGTGAGATACAAAAGCAGCATTTTAACACTCAGAAACAGAGGCCTTAGCTCCGGTTCATGACAGGGCAACCCAAACTGTCAGTCTTAACCTGGGACTCCGGCTTGGGAATTTTAAGAACTCCTTTATCCTGTCCATGCTCTTCCATAACAAGCAAAAGGAAGGATTCAGCTTTGGCTCTTTCACATTGACACCTATATCCAAAGAGCGATTTCATTGGAGAATAGTTACTATTCACCCTCGTGGCTATTACATGAATATTTAACATAAGATCAAAATGCCATAACCATGTTCTTGCTTCTGATTCAAAGCACACCACCAGGAGTGATTTGCTGTTAATATCAGAGAGCCTCTGGGCGACAACTGCCTCTCAGAAACCAGCCTTCCTAAAGCAGCCTTCAAATGTTGTCTGATCTGCAAATATGGAATTCTCCAGGGCTTTCTATACAATAACCTCACATACTAAGTGCAGTTTTGTCTTCCCAGTAGAGTCTTCAGGAAATTCTGTGCTTGAAGTCAGAATTTTTTTTGTGTTTTTTTTGTAACTTACTGATGTAATTTTCCAAAGCAAATTCCTTAGAACATTCTTATTTTTAAGATCTAATGATTTACCAAGAAACAAGTTCAGGAAAAAAAAAAAATCCAAACAAACGGTCCACAATGTTAAAAACTGTGTGGGGATTGAAGAAAATGTCTTGTAAATGTACTTTGAATTATGTAACACTTGCAAAATTAGGAGCTTTGAGCAAGCATAATTTGTTACATGTGCATAGAGTTTGTTTCTGATTAATTTCCTAGGAAATTTTGTGAAAACCCCTCAACCTACAGACTTTTCAAAGAGCTTTGTCTTTCAGCTAGATTCTAGAAGGTCAAAACTGTCATTCTGATATTTGTGTGGTGTCATTCAAAACTGTGAGCTGGATCTTAGGATCATGGAATGGTTTGAGTTGGAAGGGACCTTACAGATCATGCAGTTCCTCCCCTTCCACGGGCAGCGACACCTCCCACCTGACCAGGTTGCTCAGAGCCTCGTCCAGCCTGGCTGTGCTGGGCCTGTTTTCCTCTCCTCTGTGTATTTTCTCTCAAAGCTTGATACTTATTGGGACGATTAGGACTAATAGGATACCATCACATCAGTGTCAGTGTCTTTGGTGCAGTCAGCACATCTTTTTTTGTGCGCAGAATAATTATCTCTCTAACACACAAACACACACACGCACACACACACAGAGTGAATTCCACAAATGGCTTATCTGTTTCAGGTTTTGCAGAGACAAGAGGCTGAGTGACAAACTCACGGAACTGCTAAATGTTTAAGCATATTCCAGTGAGGGTTGCATTGTGGCCCAGGCTGTAGAAATTGAGGAAAATTGCAACATTTCCCATCAGCAGAGTAACTCATACTTTACTTTCTTCTTTGCACTTGCCTATCTGCAGAGCTCTGAATATAGCAAAACTATTAACTCCTAGGAGAGGAGTTTATCACACTGAGCAGGAATAAAAGTATTTTACATGCATGGCAATGATTTAAGTATTTTGTAGGTAATTTATTTGCTTTTAAGCAAAACTGGTGGTAGTGAACGTTGCAGTTTCTCAGTGTGTGTGTGCTTTCAGGTTTATGCAGAGATGTCTGAGTGCTTTGCTGGATGGGGGTCAGTGGCCTGTACTGAGCACAGAAAGACTTGGACACATCCTTAAGTGTAGGCACACATTTCTGGTTTGCTGATTTGCCCTAAATACATTGCTAAATATAATACTAGGGAAAGATTGCTGGGATAATGAACAGTAAATGGTGCCTTTCCCAAGGGGATAATGACTTTTGTAAGGTCTTCCAGTGGATCTCTGTTTAAATCCATGGCTTTTTACAAGGTGCTCAGTTCTGACTCTGATTTGAGAAGAACTTCTGCCTGTAGAGGCAGTGTACGTACACAGAGGCAAAATAAGGGAGAAAGTTTTTCAAAGAAATATTGTAGATTGTTAAATGAACAAAAAAGGACTGCTGGAGTTTGTGATCTGTGTAGAGGAATATTGGAAAAAAAAATAGTTATTCCATGATACAAAGTTTGATTTCTTATGCAAAAGTTTGTTTTCTTATCTAGCACTAATTGTTAACAAGGTTTAACAAGAAAACTGACCACTCCTTTGTTGTATTCCCAGAAGAAAATTAATATAATTGGATATTCCTGTTAGAAGGAAGGTCCTCTTTCTCTGGGAGTATCACTGAAATATTGCCTGGGAGTTTGTTGCATCCCTGTCCATGTTTAAGAGGGATTTGTACTATTTCCTTAATAATAGAGTTTAACTTTTGGTCATCCCTTCAGTGATTGGGCAGTTGAACTTGATGGTCACTGTAGATCCTTCCAACTTTGGACTTGACTTTATTTTATTCTATTCTTTCTATTTTGACACTTCAAACTCAGCCCAGAGAGAAACAAGAAGATCAAAGATATGCAAATAGTTTTAATGAAATGCTGGAGAGCATTTACAAAGCCTTCGGTTTAGGTTGGGAATTGGATTCGGTCAAAGGCTTTCATTGAATAATGTTTTCATACTATTATTTGCTTATGTATAAAAAGAAATTTTCTAACCACTATGAGAGTTAAGTTTGTGAACTGTCTTGAATAGAAACAAAAGTTAAACAAAACTAAAAAAAAATAATTTCTAGGTAATAATTAAATTATCTGTGATTAAGGTTTTAGCAAGAGCACATATTTCTCACTGACAATTGGAAATATGATTATTTTCTAATTGGACCTAGTAAAATAATTTTGCTATAATATCCTTTAGTTTTTAAAATGCATCTTGATTACTTCCTCTGGAGTAAACAAAAAGAGGAAGAAATGTCATCTTTCTTGATTTATTTTGATTTTAAAAAGCCAACTCATTTGCATTTATATTCATGTTCATCTGGGTCCATTTTTAAGCAAAGCAACCTAAACCAGTCCTCCGTACATATGTTAGGATATGTTTCAATACTGTATTTGTTTTCAAATGTGCTTAAAATTTAGTGTTGGGATATACACATGGAAATCACAAAGTAGAATATCATTGCAGCAGTTTGTGAAGGTTGACTGAAAGATTTCTAAGAATTTTTTTTTTTTCATGCAAAGTATAATCATCCCAAATAATATTCTCAGCAGTATTGGGATTGTAATTGAAACCAAACTTGTGTTAACTATGGTATGGTGAGACACTGAGGGGTGCGCAAGTCAAAATTATTTCTACATATATTCATTTTCCTAATGAAAGAAATACAGAAATAGAATTTCAGTGAAATACGAACCTGAGAGACAGATAATAAATGTACATTTCAATGTAGAGAAGCATTATTTGTGTATTGGATCTGGGAAAAAAACTTGTAACAGGAAATAAATCCTTTTTTTCTAACCAGATTAGAAAGGACAAATAGGAGGATGCTGGTTTACAATAGAGCACATTCTGAGGCAGACTGTGTCACCTCTGTGTTATGCCTACAATTGCACTTGCCTTTTGCAGCTTCTCTTATTTTTCAGCAATTTCTGACTCAACAGCAATTACCTTCAGTGCTGGCCAGCAAGGGGTGTTCAGGGAAAGCGGGAGCATTTCATAGTCCTCGTGTATTCTATGGATTTGTGCTTTTATTTCGCCTGACAGGAAGAAGCACAGAAGATAAAACAGGCAGCATTAGGCTTTGATTTGAGCTTTTTTCATTTTAAATGTCCTGAGACACTAACATTGTTCAGGCTGTGATATTCAGATTTCCAGCACTTTTATTTCAAGTGTCATTGCTTATCATTATGATAAAAAGACATTGCCACTGAGAGAAAGAAGAGAGTCAGCTGTGCATATTGTCAGACCCTCCTTTGGAGTGGATATTTTCAAACACAAGGTCCTGTTGAATTTGGAGTGCAGGGAGGTTGATTGATGCTGTAAGTGATTTAAAGCTGACTTCTGTTAGAACTGTCATTGGAGGAGCGGAGGTGATAACACAGCTTTCATGATTAGCTCTGCATATGGTTTGCTGATAAGGAAGTTGGAGAGGAAATACTGCATTTAAAAAAATCTTCAGGGTGGAAGAGGAGAGGGAAGGAAGGTGAGAGCTTTGACAGTGTTAACATTTCTGTTGGATCCAAATCAGCACAGAGCCCTGCAGCAGGGTCGAAAATATGGATACAAACTAAAGAGCTGAAATCCGGAACAAAGCAACACTTACTTAACAAAAAAATGCATATAAACCCCAAAACATAGTGGTAAACTATTCTACGACTTCGATATTCCTCAAAATATTGTGATGAAATCTTTAAATACTGTTGTCCAACTCACCTTCTGTAGTCAGTTTAGCCTGGCTGAATTGAACTGAAATTCTGATGTACAGAATTTCATCTATGTGTATATCTATGGTGCTCTGAGCAACTGGTCTTGTGGAAAGTG